>MU228190.1:3757768-3848962 GCA_018584345.1 Thuja plicata | reverse complement strand
TCATGGCCTTAAGTACAACACAAGTGTCAAATGACACACACAAAAATTTACACATCACTAGGCCATGTCATATCCACTTAGGCAACTCTCAAGAATAAGGAATTTAAGAATACATTTAAAGATTATGATACCACACTCATCCACATACGTCTACGAATAAAATTATGAGAAAATGAGGTTTTGACTTTCATTAGACGCAACCATGGCTCAAACTGAGTTCACAATTCCCTTTGTTTGGTCGCCCGAATAAAATACCATGGTTTCTCACCTGCACACTCAATTCAAATATCAATAGTCTGAGAAAATAAATATACATCATAGAGAGATATGCAATATTCAGAATACAAGGACATCATCAATATACTAATTTATTACTAAAGATCACAAGATTACATAATTCTCATTTTAAGCATTTATCATATGGTAAAATTCACATTGCAATAAATTAAAATTTAACATCTATATCCAATAAATCCAAATCTCATCAATATCCATAACATAATCATAATAAGTTTCCAAATCAATAGTCTCAAAATAAATGTCCATAATAGAAAACATAATAAAGTCCATAAGGTGCATCATAAGGCATCATATGTCCATGCATCCAAAATAATCAAATCCGTGACATAAGCATAAAGTCCATAATGTCTATCATGCATCAAAAGTAAAGTATCATATTCTAAATCTATCATAAGTAGGAAACTGGAACACTACGATGGCGTTTGGGGTGAGGCCTCACATCCTCCCCCCCTAGGGTCGAACTTCATCTTGGATTTCATCAAAAAGATGGGTATACTGAGCTCTCATCTATGCTGCGTCCTCCCATGAAGCTATAACCTCATCATAGAAATCCCACTAAACCCTAACCTGGTCCAGCTCTCGGCCTCGAAGGCCCAGTGTCTGATGTGCCAAAATGCAAATAGGCTCCAATGCTAGCTTCCCATCCGACTCCAACTGTAAGGCATCCCACTCTATAACATGAGACTCATCATAAACAAGTTTTCTCAAAACAGAAACATGAAACACATCGTGGATGCATAACAGGCTAGGTGGCAGGGCTAGACAGTAAGCAACTGGTCCTATCCTCTCCAATATCTCAAATGGTCCCAAAAATCAAGGTGCAATCTTAGAGCCCTTTCCGAAATGGATTGGACTCTTGTGAGGCCACACTCTCAAGAAAACTCTATCTCTGACCATGTAAACCCGATCTGTCCTCTTTGCATCAACATATTTCTTCTGTCGATCGTACGCCTCTGGGAGACGCTGCCTAATTAAGTCTACCTATTGCTCCATCTCTAGGACTAGCTGTGGTCCTATGGTAACCCTATCCTCAATCCTATCCCAACTCAAAGGTGTCCTACAAGGCCTACAATAAAGTGCCTGATACGGTGGCATACCCAAGGATGAATGATGTCCATTATTATAGGCAAATTCTACTAAATGCAAGTATTCTTCCCACTTGACCTGATGATCCATAACATACATATGAAGAATATCCTCGAGAACCTGATTTACTCTCTCAGTCTGACCATCTATCTCTGGGTGATAAGTTGTGCTAAAATTGAGCCTGGTGCCCAAAGCTGCCTATAATTCTCTCATAAAGGATTATGTGAAGAGAGAATCCCTGTTAGAAATGATCTTCTGGGGAATGCCATGCAGTCTGACTATATCGCTCAAGAAGACCTGAGCCACTGCTGGGGCTGTAAAAGTGGTATGAGTAGGTGAGAAGTGGGCCACCTTGGTCAACTTGTCAACTGTCACCATGATAGCATCGTGGCGATGAGATGACATAGGGAGACCAATGACAAAATCCATGGATATAACATCCCACTTCCACATAGGTACCTTGTGAGGCTGAAGGAGTCCTCCAGGATGACCATGCTCGGCCTTCACCTTCTGGCATTCAATACACCAGGCTACTAACTCTGCAATGTGTTGCCTCATACCCGACCAATGATAGAGCTGTCTCAAATCAGCATGCATCTTCTTAACTCTAGGATGTGCCACATAAGGGGCTCTATGAGCCTCTGGCATGATGGTATTACACAAATCCCCAGAAGAAGGTACATAAATGCATCTTCTATGATGTAATAGTCCATCGCACTCCAAGGAATACTCAGAAAATCTACCCACAAGGGGTCTCTGAGATCGGATCATCTGACAAACCTCTAAATATAAGGCATCCTCCTGCAAATGGTGTAGAATACGATCCCTCAAGTCTGTATCAGTAATCATGGAAGATAACTCATGTCACCTCCTACTCAAGGCATCTGCACATATGTCTGGTTGATAGTCGGGAGCCACCTTTCTAGATTCATGTTCTCCTTATCACATATTTCCAATATCTAGAAGCTTGGGTTTTTAGGAGGTTGCTTGGCTTGTTTTCAAAGTCGGAACCAAATGCATTTCATTATTATTTGATAGGGTAATTTGTAGAATTATCCTAAAGAGGCGACTTGGATGATTAAAATATTTTAACCTATTTGGTCTCATCAATTATCACTTTGCAGTATGGAGAAATGTTAACCATAGAATGTGTGTGCCTAGCGCCATGTCCCGGTTACTTGATTTCGTCAGTTTTTGAAGCTAATTCCAGAGACTAATTATTGTTAGTGTGATTAGTTTTCAGAGGTGTAAAAGTTATCTCTATACACATAAATAGCTCTGTGGAAAGGTGAATTTACCATTATATGAGCACCCACCAAGACTTCGAGAGGCCTACTTTTCATTGAGCATAGTTTGAAGTTCTGGAATCATTCTTTCACAAGTTCTCAAAACAAGTTTTAATGGTAATTGATAGTTTGTGATTGGCACAAATTGGAAAATCATTAGTCTTTTTGCAAGCTTCCAGTTGAAGAGTGGATGTGTCAAAAGCATGAATACAACTGGTGAAGACAACAAATAATAAGTAACACAGAAAGCATGCGCGCAAGTTGTCTGAAGGGAGTGAAGTTTTTACAAAGCATTTAAAACCAATAAGGAAGCATCCATAGCTGATTGAAGGAGAAACCAACATAGAAAAATGTGGAACCATAAACAAGGCATGTTAATTGTTTGTTTAATACCATTCATAGGCTACGCAACAAATGGAGAAGAAGGCATGTGGAGCTATTTGGGAAAGATTGAGTAAAGTTTTTGCAAACATGAATTTGCAGGAGATAAAAATAGTCATATTGCGGGGAGCATAACTTTCAATTCCACTGTTGGATCGGGCTCAATTTTGGATATGTTGTTGCAAACCTAATTCTTCAGATTCAAATTGGAGTGATCTTCCAAATTATTCTTGGTTTGCTAGATATAGTCAACTATGTGCAACACTATCTAAACTACCCATAACAGTCACAAAGAGCATATATCCCACATTTACTAGGATTGGGAAGTTTCTAGTATCTATATACTAAAGCACTTGCATTATGCAATGAATAAGAAGCCAATAGGCTTATGGTGGGATCCTTGGCTGGAGGTTTTGAAATATAGGTGGGCCCCATTATTTTGAGGCAAAGTGCAAAGAAGCTTTAAAAACTCTCAGAATTTTAGTCCCACATTGGTTGTGCAAGGAACTTTTAGAATGTTTATAACCAAAAGGGCTCACATAGAGATATGAAGATGAAGAGAAGGCTATGCATGTGTAGGAGCCTAGGACTCACCTCAAAAACCATGCCCAGAGGAAGAACACCCAAATTTTGGTGGGACTCGCAAGGCTGACATGGCAGATGAGTTGGCTTAAGAGGCTGTAGGTTTGGGCATGGATCTCAAGGCAAGCAAGATCAACAGATGACTTAATTGCTTAATGAGAAATTTGAAAGAAGGATTCCATTAAGCCACTAAGCCATTGGTCCACTTGGCATCTCAGACAAGTGGTTCCCAATGAACTGACAAGAAAATCAGAGAACACCACATGGTGTAAAGTAGGTGCCAAGTGGCACAAATCTAGTGCAGTTCAGAGGCACCAATACAACATTGGCACGTGGCACCAAGTGGACCTATAGACCAATAAGAGGGTGCCACATGGCCCAATCTGGTGAAATATACAGATTTAAATGAATTTTTTTAATTTGAATTTCTTTCAACAAAGGGGTTAAAAGGTGTGCAAGTTCAGAAAAATCCAAGGGCTGACTTAATGGCTTAAAGGGAAGATGCTCACCATCTAACTATTAAGCCATTAAGCCTGAGTGACAATTGTTGCAAGCTGGTTAAAAGGGATTAAATTGAAATATTTATATAAATTCATCTCAAAAGGGAGGAATTAAAGAACTTGCAAGTTTAAAAGGATCCAAGGGTTGACTTAATGGCTTAAAGGGAAGATGCTCAACATCTAACCACTAGGCCATTAAGCCTAAGTGACAAGTGGAAAGATGAGATGAAATCTGGGCAAAAGGAAATATTAAAGTTAAATTTTATTTCATTTCAATAGTCAAAATATTGAAAAAGTAAATAAATTCAAATGCAAATATTCCAAACTGTTGAAAAATTATGCACGGGAAGGCAAAGTTTGATTGATGTTTCAGAGGGCAAATTTTATCCAAAATATAGAGTATCATAAACCACCGGAAAGGTCTCAGAATGAAGATTATGATTTTGTAGATTATTTAAGGGCAAATCAAATCATATTCTTGTAGTTATAGTTTGAGAAGCTGCAGATATTTTAAGGAGCAGACAGGTGTCGGTGAAGGAGATGCATTTTCAATTTCTCCTATATCTGGATTTTCTTCTGATTGTAAAAGGGATGTTGAAAATTTATGCTGTTGGGCAGTATTCAGGCTCTAGAGTCTTATTTCTTGTGTTTCTATGGTCTTGCAATGTACAGTTTCAGATGATGTTTAATGAAAAACAAAGGAAATCCCTTCTCAAAGCTTGTCTGATGTCTTTGTATATTTGATTTTGATTCTTATGTATTAATTTGTAAGGCACTTTAATACATTAGTTATAAGGTAGATGTGAGATTGTTTCTGAGCCCCTTTCAAGGAGAGTAATTCTTAGTGGCAAAATATGAGAGTCAAATATCTGTATGTGAATTAGATGTCCAGGATTTGAAGTGAAAAGGGTGATTTGTAAGGAATTTCACTTGGGTTTTATGAGTTTGGAGTTATGGTCTTCTGGGAATGCATGTATGTTTGACTCTATTTCCCAATAGATAAGGCACTGGTCTTGATTTGTCTGGTAGTTTTCCTCATCAAATCTTTAAAATCAAATCATTTTCATTTTCCTGTTTATGAACATGAATGTTTAGAATTTGTATTGAATAGTACAAACATTGTTGGTGATTCATTGAAGAATTGAATCTAATAGGTTAGCCTACCTGAGTTTTAAACTCGAAGAGAAGAAGGATGAATATCCTTGTCACATTTCCCATTTTTCTACAATGATTGTTTACTTTTGTTAATATCAATGATTGGATTTCTAAGCTCTGCATCGGTTGGAGTAAAAGACATCAGTAGATTATTGCGAGAACCCCTAATCCACTGTAGGATTTCATTATGAAGCAGTGATTCTGAAGAGGTACACCTGCTCGAGTCTGTGGAGCTCGAAGTATAAGGAGGATCAAATCCTCATTAATTAGTGCTTTTACTTGGTGGAATCAAAATTTGGGAGTCATAGGGTCAAGAATTGATGCTTATATAGATTCTGCAAGAAAAATCCCTAACACAACCTACAACCCACAAATTAGTAGTTGTTTTCAAATTTTTTCACAAAAAATCCTCTAACAGCTATCTACAAGAAAATGTTAGGCTGTTCAAAATAAAGAAACATGCATGGTTAGAAGATTAGTGTTTAGACTTAAATTTGCAACTCAACCAACCAAATGTGATTGCCTTTATGAGATGCAATCCTAGAATTCGTGGATGTGATTATCTTTCCTAAATGAAGGCCTTTACACTAAGGGCGATGCATGAATTACCTAATGTGAGCTTTCCCTGGATACGATTCAAGATATACTGGATGCGATGGAAGGAATTTGGGATGTGATGATCTTTGCCAAATGCGAGCCTTTGAAACTAAAGGTGAGCTTTGGCAACTAAATATGACTCTGGACCTGAAAATAGGAAACACAAATTAGCCAAAAAGAACTTAGAAAAGAGGAGAAATCAGAGGATTGGCCCCATGGTGGGTGCCAGAAATGTGTATGTATTTTTTGGATCTGCAAGCTACAATACAACACTTCAATATGTCATTACATTAGTGAGAAAAACATGAAATAACAAAGGAAAATCACATAGAAATCACTAAAATCAACATATTTCTCCCTATCTAAGAAGATTTTGATAAATGCTATAATTTTCCCTCAGGTTAAGCATAAATCGGTGACACATTCATGCTTAGAATGGAAGATTTAAGAGAATGCAAGATAAATGTTCAAACAAAGTTCATTTTAGAGCTCTCAACGAGAAATTATGTAATTACTATGAAAATATGAACTAGAAATGCACTTAGATTGTTAGAAATAAGAGCAACATAAGATTACTTTCTAAGTCTAAAGCTTAAGGGCCCATTGAGCTTAAAATTCATTCCTTTTATAGAAGAATTTGAGGAATGAGAGGTCAAGATTCAGTTATGAAGAGAGATGGAGATTGAATCCTTGGTGATCCATGTGAGGTGATCCAAGTGATTTAACTCTCATTGGCTAATGGATTAACTTTCCATTTTGCAAGTGAGGAATTGTAATTAGGGAATTTATTTAATTCCTTTTAATTAATTACCTTAGCCATGTATTTAATTATTTTTGAATTAATTGTTTTGATTTGATTTAATTGGCTAAGCCAATTAATGTAAATTTGTGATAAGATCACTTTGATTTTTAGGAAATTAAATTTGATTTAAATGAATTATACCAATTAATTGAAGAATCATCTTGGCATAATTAGGGGTATGATCACGCATAGGGAAAATAGGGTCTCTAGTCAGAGTAGACCAAATTAAGGTGGTTACAACTATTACAAAGAATTATTTTGGATAGTTGCTACTCTTGGTGCTACTTGCATTGCATGTGTTCTTGTTGTTGCACCTCTATCTTCTTTATTACATGGATCATCTCTTTTAGTGCTTCTTTTTTTTAAGGACAATGGATAGAGACATCAACATGGTTAAGACCTCTATAGTAGTGCTTCTTTCTATCATCAATCCTTGATCTTTCTTCTCATTGTGGCATAATGACACCTTTCACCTTTGTTCACTGTTATTTCCTTAATATATGATAGTTCATTCCTTCATGGATCTATTTGTTGTTCATGCACAAAGAGTGTTGTCAAGTCACAAAATTGTTTCTTATGCACTCATACTCATTGTATCTCAGACAAAGCTACGAACCTTGATCTTGCATACACTCCTATCATCTCTCACTATTGTAATAGTTTTCTTACTACTGCAACATTATTTCATCTCAATTTCACTAGGGAACTATCTTATCATTATCTTCTCACCTCTATTAAAGTTTTTATTGTGTACTTCCCACTTCTTTTACACAATGTGAACATCATTTCATGGTGTTCATTAGTATTTTCATAATCTATATGACAATAAAAGGTGCTCAAATGTAACGAGAAAAACTTTCCGAGATGGGACAGACTTTATTTGAAGAAATTGAACTCGATATTTTTAGCAAATTTTCCTCATCATATACAAGACTATCATCTTGCTTTGAAGAAGAGTTTTCCCTTTGTATCACTTAGTCATCTCTACTCTTTGTGTGACTTCCATTTTGTATCTCTTCTTTGGTGGGTGAAGAACCCTCAGTGCAACTCAAAATTATAATGAAACCGATGGAATGAAAGAGATCCCTTTCTTAGGAAAGACACAACATTGAAGAGTTGTGCATACACTACCCTCAAATGATGATATTTTAGACCCCCTAATGGATAGATCTTACAAAATATGCATGCGTGGAAAAAGGAATAAAACCATACCCTATGATTCATGGGTTTATTTCAAGTCATATATGTATCTAAAAATAAAGCCCCTTGCACTTGTATGATGAAGGATGCTCTATGATACAAATCTATCATCTCTCAGCACAATGTTGCTCATTAATAATTTTCTTTTGGTGATTTTTCTTCTTTTAGTCCATGAATACATTATTTAATACAAAGATCAAATTCTCTTTTTCTAAAATCTTCTTTCCTTTATTGAGGTTTTGCATTTCTTGCATGCCCAAAATTATTCACATGTAATGATATTTGCACTACATGCATGATGCTACTCTTTAAAGAAGTGTTTTTAGACCTTATGGCAAGACACATTGTCAATTAGTGTCAAAACACTTAGTCATTCAGTGTTACCCGAGTACATAGTGTTACTCGAGTACATAGTGTTACCTGAGTAGACAGTGTCGCTCGAGTGTTTAGTATTGCCCGACTGACATTTTATCACCCGAGTAGTCTTTTGGACCCAAGTGACAGTTTGAAGCCGAATTTACATATATTGTTATTGCATATATTGTTAAATATATATTTGTTTATTGCTACCTGACTTACAAAGTTATTCATTGGATAAAGATATATATCTAAGATAGTTTTTTTATCCAATGAAGAAGAGATAGTAAGGAAGAATATGTATATAGTATGAATATATAATCAAAAGATGTCATGATTATGCAAATGGCAATTTGAGTTAAGTGAAGAAGCGTTCAGGATAGAAAAGACTTATCTATCACATTCAGGTGATCAGTTGTATTTCAAAGGATCTTATTCAGCAATCACAGTTGCACAGAGAAGATCATCAACTAGTTCATTCTCACAGGTGGATAAGAAAAATCCTTTAACAGGGTGGACCTAACAGTCCTTTCTCTAAATCTCTTAAAATAGAGTTGCATTACTCATTGTATTGTACAAAATTCTTTAACAAGGTGGACCTAATAGTCCTTTTTATGCTCCTAAAAGGGTAGACCATTAGAAGTGGTCATTGTAAGCTTTAAAAGGCTAAATTTATATTGTAGTACTAAATCTTCTGGGTATCATCCCCACCCTATTTTTACTTTCTTTTGGAAGCTTTTTGGGTAACCAAATATTGTGTTATGTATTCTTTACTTTCAAGTTATATGCATGCAAACAAATAAGCTAATCTAATTATGGATTAAAAGGATTAAGTTTTATTGATTCCTGATTCAGCCCCCCCCCCCCCCGCTCAGTCATTGGGTACATCATATAATTCCAACAATTGGTATCAGAGAAATAGTTCTCTTATCAAAAGTTTTATAGCTTGAGAAAAGATTAAAGGACATGGAAACATATAGATTGGAGAAATCCATTGAGAATGAAAAGATAGATATTAAGGCAGCCATGGATAAGATCATAATACTTAAGAGAAGCTCTCTCTTTCCCTAAAAAGAAGAAAAGAACTAGCAGTATAGCTGAATGATAAGAACTATATAAAAGAGAGAATTTAAGAAATTTGCAAAGGCAAGAGTTTAGAAGAAGCTGATGTAGCCATTGAAGACTTGCTTGCAAAGAATCTCAATTTACATGAAGAAGTTAGAAAGATAAAAAGAGAAGAGGAAGTTAAATCAATCAGAACGTGTGAAGTCATGGAGCTAAAGAAAAAAGAAGAAGATGACAAAAATACAGCACAAGAAGATAAAAGACTGTTGAGTACAAGGTTAGAGGAAAAATAAAATGAAATCCAAAACTTATCACTTCAACAACCTGATTTGGTAAGTCAACTCCACAATGCAACACAAGAAGTTGTCAACTTAAGGACAGAAAATGAAAGACTGCAGAATGATCTCAATACTGAAAAATAAACAAATGAAAGTATGGTGAATTCATAAACTAGCATGGATCAGAAAATAGAACTAAGAAATTATGGATAGACTAGATTAGGATATACTAATCAAGGTGAATCCTCACAACAAGCAGCTCAAAGGAACAACAGACCTAAATGAAATCACTGTGGAAGGACAGGGCGTACATCAAATAAATGTTGGAGAAATGGAAGGTCAAAATTTAATGGTAAATGGTAAAGCTACAACAAACATGGACATAAAGAAAGTGAATACAAAGAGAAACTCAAGTTTGAAGGGAAATGCTACAAATGCAACAAAAAAGGTCATAAATCTTCTGAGTTTAAAACTAAGAATTGGAATCCTGTTGAATAATTAGCCAAGGCAATTTTTGGTTGGGATTAAAACACCTAGTACAGATGTTGTCACTATGGTGAATATGGACACATTGGTGCAAATTATGTGAAGATTCACTTCAAAAAAAGAGATCCTACTAAGAGATGCTATGTATATAAACAACTCGGTCATCTGAGCAAGAACTGCATGAACATATAAAAGGTTGATACTAGTTTTGAGAATGGTAAAACCAAAGTCTCAAAAATTAGAGCTCAAAGGAGAAAGCAATGGGTAAGGAAATCCTTAGACAATTCAGATAAAAGAAATGAAGGATCTAATGACACCCTAAATAGTGAGATGGGTGGATCCATCATTACAAAATAGGAAATCAATGAGATGACTAGAACTAAGAAATAACAAGCCATCCAACATCAGTTCTAGGCAAGAAATATAGTCTATATCTACATATTGATGCATGAGGACATATTTTAGTTCAACCCGAGTCAGAATTTTTATTACACCCAAGTCACTCTAGCTCACCCAAGCTGAGTCGGGTAGTGTTGATACAACATATCTGTGCATATCAAACCTCCAAACCAAGGGTTTGACACATATCATGCATATGCCAAGGGACTTCTAGACAATGTGGATGAGATATTTTCTTAGTCATGTTCACGACATGCAATTATGATTGGATCATCTTGTGAAGATCACCAATCAGATAATTCACCGTGTTACCAGGTTCCCTATGCTAGACAAGCCAAAAGCTACCAAAACCCTAAATAGGGATGAACTAGTAGAGTTAGCTCTTGCTGAGTGGGATGACAGAGGCATGAGACTCAATGGAGTAACAAACATGGAGATGAAATTTGGCATTAATGTGATAGCACACAAGATTTACATCTCAAGCAGACTCAACAGTGTTGCATGTGAAGCTATTGACCTAGCCTACAAGGTTGTCAAGAAAAATATGGCATTTGACCTGGTAGAATTGCAACTCACTCAGTTGAGAAAGAACATGGAGAGAATCCAAGTATCAAAAAACAAATCATGTAAGTTTGGTTCTCTTCTAATCTACATACTATTTTATGTTGAGAAGTTCTTTCCCTCCAAAGGAACAGTAGTATGGAAAAAGGATAGACCAATAATTCATCAGATTAAGTATTTCATAGCTAAGATGGGAGATAATTTTGATAGTATCATGGATGGATACTTTGAAAGCTTCAAACATAAAATGCAGAGTAGATATAGGATTCCCAAACAACTAGTTGAGAAGTACAAAGAAGAAATCTATTTTCCAGTTGATTATGACAAAGTAAATATACAAGTAGTAAACCCTAGGTTTGCATGGGTACAACCCTTTCAATATGAATTTAATAATGAGGACACTAAAGATATCATAGAGGCTCTTGTGAATGAACCTATCAATCCAAAGGCATCCTACTTTGGAACCTATGAGGAAGCTAAGACTAAAATATCTCTTGAAATTGAGATTCCTAAGATATTGAAGAGAGGAAGAAAGAGACTTGATACTTTCAAGAAGAAGTATTGAAAGACCTCTGACTCTCCTTCAATATATGAGAGAAAAGAGGAAATAGTTAAAATAGAGGAGATTGAGGAAATTGAATCTGACAAGGAAGTAACTGAAGTTAATCCTCCACAGAAGAAGAGGAAGACAACACCTAAATAGAAGAAATATAAAGGCACTACTCCTGTTGTCACCTTGAGAAGATCTAGAAGGAAGCTTATATTAAGTGATGAAGAGGATAAAGATGAACAAGATACCATGGTCTTCACAAAACCCACACCCACACTTGATCAAAAGATCAAAGACCTTAAAGAAGGAAGAGCCATGAGTTCTTTGAAATCACTGAAGTATGCTTCTAGGACACAAGAAGAGAAGAAGCAAATTGAGCAAGCAATGGTGAAGAAAATGGATAAGTGGAAATATGACCCTTCTAAGTTGAATATTTATATGATAAAAGACTTATTTAAGGAAGTCTCTATTCCCTGAAACAATACAGTACAAATTGAAAAGAATATAAGGGAAGAGACACTGAAGCAGGTCATGCCTGCAATGAAAGGCAAAGAAATGAAAGAGGCCTTAAGAAAATATGAGAATAATCACACCCCCAAATTCAAGGAATTTCAAATATTGAAAAAAAATATTGAATAAGTAGCTTAGCATGTCACATTAGTGTGGAAATAAATATTTGGGATTGAAGAAATCAAAGAGAAGGAAGAAGTGCCGAGTATAGACCCTCTAGCACAACGAAATGATGACCCTCTACCTGAGGTATAGACTATTAAAGAGTCCAATGTAAAGAAGATTGTAGTTGAGGTAATGGCATCAGTACCCCAATCTCCCATACATAGTATAGTGACTCTGAGCAAAGACAAAGTTGTAGAATATACACCAAAACAGACAAAACCTGAGCAACAGGCTCCTACTACTAATACATGCACACCCGAGTCAATGAAAGGAAAGGTAGAAATTTCTACTTTTGATTCATCAGTTAGTATTGATCCAAATAGTGGTAATATAAAGGTGAATGACCTAATTAGATTGAATACTAATACTAAGGATAAGGCAGATAAAGGTAAGGAAATTGTTCCTTCACTGAGTCTTAAATCAGAGGCAGCAAAAACTGATGAGATAGATTTGGATAAAGAGATTGTGATTCCTAATTGGGATCTATCCAATCTATCTATAGAAAAAATATATATCTTGGGAGAAATATGGAGAAGAGGGCCTCACAGCAGAAACTCAGAAAGGAAAGGCAAAGGAACAAAGTACTTGAAGATGTAAAAGGCATATTTATCGATGCTTTGCAGATTGAAGTTAATGAAAGTGACTCAATAATGGACCAACTTATTGACATTGTCCACAAGTTCAACATAGACTTGAATGGTCAAGAGAAGTTACTTGAGAAGGTAGAGAATAAATTTGAGAACAAGGTTCTAGAGAGCATTGCAAAGAAGATTACAATCGACCAAGTGCAACTTACACAACTTATAAGCACTTTAGAAACCACTATGAAAAATGTGGTAGAATTATTTGTAAAGTTGAGTGACTACTCTAAATTTACCATGGAAATCAAGAAAAAGATGGTGAAGATAGATGTTGACTTGAAGGAAAGTGCAAGGTAGTTAGTGCTTGACCTAAGTACCAATTCTCCTCACTTCAGAAAGTAAAGTATCTTACTGATTTATAGGCTAAAGTGTTGAGAGAAGAAGAAAGAATGAGAGAATCTCTTACAACCATTCAGAGCCAACTTCTACCACATATGGATGGAATGCAGAAATGTATGGCACATGCCAAAACTCTCATCCATGAAAACAAATTCTCAGTTGCCGAGTTGATGATAGATCTATCTACAGTTTTGCAAGTTGAATTGCACATCTTGAAGGTTCTACAAGATAATTGGGACAAAACTCTATCTCAAATTTTGAAGGTACATAGTGATTTTCTATCCTACTTCAGGATAACCCTATAGATGACATTCATTTTTGGAATTATTTTCAAAAAAAAGGGGGATATATCATTGTATAAGAGGGAGATATCATTGTAAATATCACATGTACATAGAATAGTGTAGAATATATATCTTACAATAACAATTTTGAAAAATGCCAAAACACCGTCAGGCAGACCCGAGCAACAGAGCATGTGTCACAACCCGAGCAATCTGTAAGGGGGAGTTTTGACATATCAGATACAGATTTTAATGATAAGTGTTTTTGTCACTAATGCCAAAGGGGGAGATTTTAGACCTTATGGCAAGACATATTTTCAATTAGTGTCAAAACACTTAGTCATTCAGTGTTACCCGAGTACACATTGTTACCCGAGTATATAGTTTTGCCCGAGTGATAGTTTATCACTCGAGTATTCTTTTGGACCTAAGTGATAGTTTGAATCTGCCTTTGCATATATTGTTAAATATATATTTGTTTATTGCAAGCTGACTTACAAATTTATTTGTTGGATAAAGATATATATGTAAGATAGTTTGTTTATCCAATAAAGAAGAGATAGTAAGGAAGAATATGTATATAGTATGAATATATAATCAGAAGATGACATGATTATGTGAATGATAGTTTGAGTTAAGTGAAGAAGTGTTCAGGACAACAGATATTTATCTATCACATTTAGGTAATCAATTATATTTCAAAGGATCTTATTCAGTAATCACAGTTGCATAGAGCAGATCATCAACTGGTTCATTCTCACAGGTGGATCAACAAAATCCTATAAGAAGGTGGACCTAATAGCCCTTTCTCTAAATCTCTTAATAGAGTTGCATTACTCATTATATTGTACAAAATCCTTTAAAAAGGTGGACCTAACAGTCCTTTCTATGCTCCTAACAAGGTATACCATTAGAAGTGGTCATTGTAAGCTTTAACACGCTAAATTTATATTGAAATACTAAATCTTGTGGGTATCATCCCTACCCTAGTTTTACTTTCTTTTGGAGGGTTTCTGGGTAACCATATATTGTGTTATGTGTTCTTTACTTTCAAGTTATATGCATGCAAACAAATAAGCTAATCTAATTATGGATTAAAAGGATTAAGTTTTATTGATTCCTGATTCACCCCCCCCCCCTCTCAATCATTAGNGATTAAAAGGATTAAGTTTTATTGATTCCTGATTCCCCCCCCCCCCCTCTCAATCATTAGGCACATCATATAATTCCAATAGTGTTGTCCTCTTAACAAAACCATGGATCTTTATTGATGGAACTGGAGTTATTTCAATAGAAACACTTCTCTGTTGAACAAAACAAGTTTCCCTCCTTTAATATGTCATTATTTCATTCAAATCTCCATTAAATCTAAACCTTTGTTAAATCTTCCTCTGTAACTCACTAATCTTGATAACATTTGGGCATTTCTCATTGTAACTAGTTGTTCTATACCTTTAAAAAGACTGTCTCCTACTTGGTATCTTCTCTTCTCTTCATTTGAATACCATTTTTTGCATTAAAATCACTTCCCATACATCTTTATGGGATTTCTAGGGAACTTTCTCTTCTAACTCAAGCTTAAACCCGAGTTGTAGAGCTAACTCAAATGGAGTATGAGTCAAAACTCCCTCCAAAACATAAGGAAGAAAAATCAAAGTTCCTTTCTTATTTATTTTTGAAGAAACATTTGATTTTCCTTATAAATTAAGTCCTCTAAACCTATTATTAATGGCTTAATACCTTGCATAAGGATATTTTTTGGTAGCAATCCCAAAATACAAAAGATGGTAGCCCTTTTATACTTCAAAAATTATGCCTTTAGTGTATTTCAGCATAATTCATGTTATCAACCGCATATATGTATTCACTGATATAAAAATTTGTGGCCATATATCATTACTTAGTAGTAATATAGGCTATATCATCGCTTCCATAAATATATGTCTTCAACACATTTCTATGTCACACATAAATTCAATATTCTATCTTCAAACCAATGACATCATTCTTGACATGAATTTTACTTTGACATCAATGACAATTTGCTCAACATTAATCCTTCTCAAAATCATTGCTCATGGAAAATAAATTTAAAGGAGAAAAATAAAGAGTGTCAATAAGAATATGGCTTCAGTTATTGGAGCTGAAAAATCTCTTACTTCAAAATATAAATTGGATTGAATTTTGATTGTTCAAAGGTGCTAAATGTCTCTTCATTTATGCTTCTATGAAATGTAAATAGTCCTTAGGCTGGACACAAATAGTTGGGTTTTTTTTCCATTTTCACTATGCCCAGATAAATAATCAAAAAGGTGGAAGCCACATCATTTGTAAGGATCTTAACCCAAAAAACATCACAAAAATAGTTCATTACTTTCATAATTTGCAGTTTAGGAGAAGGGAGACAACCTCTTCTAGATGGCATGGACTATTTCTTTTATCAAGTTAATTTTCTAGGAAGATTTTTTATGCTCAATAAAAACTAAAAAAGGATTGAAGTTGAAGGACAAGGGGTGAAAAATGAAACTCATGTACATGTGACCAATTATAATTCTCTATCTTTTACAGCTTGAAATGCAAAATTTGTTTCCAGTTTTTTAATTACCACTTTATTTTCACCAATATAGACAATTTTGGATATGCTAGATTCTTCTCGATTCCTTCAAGGTCTTAGGTGCTGAAATTGTTCATGTAAGTGTTTTGAATGGATCTTCTAGAGTTATTCTAAATATTTCATGGAAATTGATTAATGAATTAGATTAAAAAAATATGATTTAATGTTTGTTAATCACAACATAATATTTTTAATATGTATATTGAGCAAAGATGCTTACTTATTTGAGAATAGTATCAGATTTTTTTAAATTGAATTGTGTATCTTGTATCTTGTGTTGTATTTTGTATTTGCTGCTTAATTTCCTTACTATTTCCATCAAATGTAAATAGAAGGATTGAAGCTTTTCCATTCTTTTTCCTAACTGTGTGAACTTGGAAGCTCTAGAAAAGGGCATGTACATTCATGAAGAGATGGCTAAATGTGGATTTAATTCTAATAATTTTGTGCAGAGATCCCTTAAAAATATGTACAAAAAAAGTTGCAATTTGGAGAAAGCCCACAATTACCAAACTACAGAGGGGACTTTGCTATGAAACTTTTATGTATTTCACAAATTTATTTGCATGCAGAAGAGCTAGGTAGATCATATAAAATGGCATGGGACATGTTGGAAGGTGTGTATCTCATACTTATAACTTTAATGGATAACCTGTAAACCTTAAAAATTTGGTCACTAAAATATATTGTGCAAACTAGTTAACTTGGCTATCTAGAACATAATCTTATTGATTATAGGAGCAACTTAGCTTTATAGATTTACTTGTCTCTGGCTTTATAGATATTTGGGAGTAATTCTAAAAAATATATTTACTTAGAGAAGAATATTTCACATAGTAAAGAGGAGGCTTTCATGTTGTGTTGATAGAAAGCATGAGATATCAAAACAAAAATGCATAGGGAAATCGTTACACCATGATAAGAGCATTCATATTCCAGACTTTTTTCATATTTGATTTAAACATTAATTTGGGTTTGATATTTGACCTCTTGTTCGTAACATTTTTTTCCATAGATTCTATGTTAACTTGCCACACTATAATTTATCTTCAGTCCTTTATAGACATCCATAATAATTTATTTGTCATCTAAGAGATTGTTGAAGGAAAGTATGTATGTTTTTTTACCAATGTTTTGGATCATATTCTATAATGTGAGGAGAAAGTCAACTCAAAAATATATACAACTAATTTTAAATATAATATCATGAGTAGTACATGAAGTATGGAAAGATAATCCTATGAAATAATTTTCACTTAAATCAATGTTAGGAAAAATGTAATGGTTGTCTCATCAAACCACTAATTGTTCTATGTGATTTGGAGGAGATTTCAATGTCATACAGTGATTTATTTACGATGTTCAAAATCAAGATAGTTGAGGTAGTGGATGTTTTGTGGAACCAATTATTGTTCTAAGAGTTTATTCCCTCTCTTGAAGAGTAAATTTGCTATTATTTCTGATGTTTTCACTATTCTAAATTTTGATCAATAATGCCATCATCTATGGTTTCTGGATATTGGAATCAACTGCTATGTTCTTATTATCACTAAGTATGACATATTATTGGTTGTAAAAAATCAATAGAAAGGTTAGTACCCTATTAAATACTATTCTAGATGTTCTATTATTTCCCTGAAAAAATTTTGATAAGTAGGAAAGATTTTCTAGATCAAGTCAAATTGTGATATTTCTATCAGGATCCAACTGTGTAGGTTTTGATACTTATATCAAGATTAAACTATGTAGGTTGTCATGATTAGTATTTAAAGGGTACTAGCTCAATGGAAGAGAACCTTATTTACAAGAAGGAGGATGGTGCTTTGACTTCATCGTGCCTTAATATGACTAACTATATAACCAAACTAATGGCTAAATATATGACTAAAGTAATGACTAAATTAATGAACTATAACTGATTGAATTTTTGAATATGTTAAGTTGATGATCACCAAGACATAGAAAGTTAATACAAGGCATTAAATCTATTAATGTATTGTATTTTCATTGATGTCAACTTGATATAATCTGTATGGTCATGTACATATTGCTAAAGACTTCAGAGAACCAATGAATCAAAGGCTATGCTATCAGTAATGCATATAAGTTAAGTATTCACAAAGTGACTGTATACACCGATAGAGTGCACACCGATGGTTAGAGTAAACCAACAAGAGAAAAGTCACAATGTTACCCGATGAGCAAATGTACAACATTACTGATGAGAAAAGTCACAGTGTTACCCGAAGAGAAAAAGCACAGTGTAAACTGACAGACATAATTGCAGTGTTGCCCGATGGATGGAGATCCTGAAGAAAACTAAAGTCACACTGACAGAATAATTAGTTGTCACCAATGAATAAGTAAAGTATTGACCGACAAAACAAAGAGTTTAGAAATGACAAAATGCTTAGCTATAAAGAGCTAAGTATAGACTTAACTGGTACTTATCATTGTTTTAATGGACAAGATAAAGCCGGAGATAAGTAAAGGATTTAAAGCTACTTAGTCTAGTTGGCAAGAAGAT
This sequence comes from Thuja plicata, assembly GCA_018584345.1. NCBI lineage: Eukaryota > Viridiplantae > Streptophyta > Pinopsida > Cupressales > Cupressaceae > Thuja > Thuja plicata. The sequence continues at coordinate 3,830,297 of MU228190.1, read as the reverse complement.
CTCTATGAGATAAAATGGATTTTTACTTTAAATCTCATTTTTGAGAATCGTGGATCATGCCAAGATCAAGAAAGCCAAGAAACAGTGAGTCATGTCTATATAAGAAACAAGCTTATTCAATATGAATAAGGGGAGTGACAAGAGAATATATTCTGAAGAGATTCTAAAGAAGAAAAAAGTCTTCATTCAGACCTAATCAATCAATTTGAGGAAAGAGATAAAATTTGCAGACACCGATGAACAGTGATACAACATCACAGAGAAGAATAGTGTAGAGAAAAGATTTTGAATTGATAACATTGATCAGAAAGGTAATGCACTTACAATAGATCTAAAAATCTGCAATTCAAGTTGTATATGTGAACAGATAAATTTACTGTTTTAGTTTAACCACTAAAGCATCAAGTCTCTTAACCAAGAAGGACTTAAAATTCTTTTCTAATTGAGATACATCCCAAGGTGCATCAAAAATTTTGATCATACAAAGTAGCATTGGTGCACATGAACCTACAAGGTACACCAGGAGCTATGAAGGAGACAATGAAGGTACAAGGGAAATCAATGCCTAATGAAGACATATCAAGTCAATTGATGAGGAATCATGGCTATTGAAGCCATTAAATGTTAAATAATTTCATAAAGTTGACAAATTGTAATGCATTGCCAAGAATGGGCAAAATGGCAACATTGAGGAGTCAAGAGTCATAAAAGGTTATTTAGGTGTTATGAGTTTATATTAAATATGTCCAAGGTCATAAATGATGTAATAAGGTTATTAAAGCATCTAAGTGATTTAAAGTGCACTAAAGGTGCAACATATTGTAAATTGCCATTGTTGGCAACATGAGCCAAAATAAGGCTTAAGTGGGGTTAGTAAGGTTATAGGTGTGTGGGGATTGTTTAAAGGTATTTTAGAAGTATTTAGGAATGTTATACAAAGTCTAATATGTCCTTGTCATGAAGTATATCAAACAAGATACATTTGTTGTTCAAAAATGTAATGACTGTCATTATGAAAACCGTTTATTACTGTCATGTAGCAGTTACAAGGGACAGTTGGCAACCAAAGGGAGTCTTGGTTCAGTTTGTGGTCATTTAGGAAGGCAAGGAGTCTTTTTAAATAATGTCTTTTGATTGTATGGAGGAAGTTGTCGAGAGGAGGTGAATATATCAGAGAGGAAAAGCAATAAAAAAAAAAAAGAACTCTGTCAATTACTGTCACAGAGACAGTCACTGTCACATATTTCAGTTGATAATAAATAAGTTTGCTTTGTATTGATAGTTACTATTTTAATTCCTTTGAATGGCCTCCATGTTTAGATAAGTCTTTTCCAATCTCTATTATAGACCTTTGCAAGTTTTATTTCTAACAAACTAGTTAAAGTTTCCTGTTGTCTGTCACAGGTAGAGTGACAGTTTATTAGCAGTTTTGTAAAGAATGTGTTAGAACCTCTCCCACTGTCTGTGGTGTTTCTGTTCCTTGTGGGAGAGGAATGTAAAAATACTAATAACATGTAATGTATAGGATTTGAATGCAGGTGACAGTGAAAAGAATGAGAAGGAAGTTAGTGTTTGTTGGGGGGGAATAAAAATTTCTATTACAGAAAATAGACCTGATACGGGGATCATATCTCCCAATTGCACCGTTGGATGTTGCCCATTCTTGGATATGTTGTTAAGAGCCTATTTATGCTCAATTTCACTAGAGGGATTAAGGAAAGTTGATATTTTCCAAAATTTATGAGTCTCTGAGTACAGGCATGTCAAGGAAGACAGAATAGTGGCAACAAGAAGGTAATTTATCTTGATTTTGTTAAAGGTAGTTGTTGAATGATGAATTATTAGAGAAGGGGAGTTTAGACAGATCCAAAAGGTTATTATAATTATCTTAAATATATTTTGTGAGGAAGAACAAGGTTTGGTTACATTGTTTATGTAATTGTCTCAAGAGATTGAAGGTTTATTGTCTAAAACCAGTGAAAAGAGTGAGTTTGGTTTTGAGGTATGTTGGTTGTGTTATGATGATTTAATGGTATCAAAGACATCCATAGAAGGGAGTGGAATGTTGTGTCCTCAAAGAGAAAGGGGTTTGAATGAAGACAAGTGACTTGCAAAGTGGATTGAAGAGTTGCCTAAAATGAATCAAGGCAGTGAACCTATGATAGAGGAGTGTTTTGTTGATGTCCTAAAGTCAGAGAATTCTTGTTGAACCTTGAGTTGAACTCTTGTTCCTTGAGTGAATTTCCAAGACGTTGTTGAATCCTCGAGTTGAACAAGGTTCCTTACGGGGATATAGGAAGGCTCTGCATCAAGTGGTATCAGAGCTCAGTAGAATCCTTTGGGAAGAGCTTGGAGATCTGGTTGCTGATGGTTTGGGATGAAGATCTGAGGTTTTGAAGACAAGGAATCCTTTGTTGATGCTTGGAGTTGAATCATCCTCCAGGAGTGTTCCAAAGTGGTGATTCTAAGTCGGATAGATCTTGGATTGAAGGTGGTTTCTAAGGTTGCTATTTGAAGAAGGTTGATATTAGGTATGGTGGTCATCATGGCTGAGGATACAAAGCACAATCAGGGGTACCAAATATTCAAGACACAATAAAAATGTAAAGGTAAAATTTGTAAGGTTATTGCATCAATATGCCCGATACCTATTAACAGACCAAGAGGGTGTTTGATCAAGGATGGCAGCATTAGATGCTAGATACTAAGTGACAAACCATTCATTTAAATCCTCTAACAAGGTCACACCTAACAGTGTGTTTGTAACCTTTAACAGGGTTGGCTCTTCACTAAGCTCACTTTAGAAGAGTGAAAATTTGGGGTATCGGTCCCAGTGACTTTTCCCTTAACAGGGTTTCCATGTTAAAAATTCATGTGTCATGTGTCTATGAGTCATTACTTTATTGTTTTTCATTTCACATAAGTAAATCTGGATTGATCAGTATACACTAGCTATTTACTATGTTTCAGTAAATAGAAAGACTGCTTATCGGTAAACATGCAGTAGAAGGTTTTACAAAGCATTCCGACAAGTAGAAATTTTGATATAAGTATTTCAAGGCAATCATCTTCTAGGACTGAATATAACTAGAGGCTTATAAATGTGCTAATAAGTTTTTGGTTTGATTTAAGGATTAATTTTTGAGGCCACTGTTCACCCACCCCCCCCCCTCTCAATTTTTCTAACAATTGGTATCAGAGCTTGTGTGCTTAGAAAGGGAGTTTAATAGCTCAAGATAAACATCACAAGATGAAAAGATGAGATGTGCCCGAGTTGAACAAAGACAACTTTGCTTGATGGAAAAGTAGGATAAGACTCCACTTATTAGGTATTGGAAATAATGTTACTCAATACTTAGTTACTAAATATGTGTTTCCCATAGGAGCACTCACAGTTGAACAAATGAGAGAGAAGCATGAACACAACTACATGATAATAGACCTTGCCTCTTCACTCTTTGATGCTAAATTTGAAGATGTCAAAGCATGCACAACTACAAAGCAGATGTGGGACAAATTGAAGCTTGTACATGGTGGTGATAAAAATGTTCTAAGAGCCAAGGGAGAAATCCTTAGAGGAAATTTTGATGATCTCAGAATGAAAGAAGGTGAAAACATCACATAGAACAACACAAGAATCAAAGAGGTAGTCAATGCTATCCAAGGATTTGGAGTTTTACCAAAAGAAGAGACAGTGGTAAGTAAAATTTTAAGAACCTTACTACCTACTTATGCTATTAGATTATCTTCCATACAAGAAATGAGAGTAGTACCAAATAACAATGTTACTCTAGATAGTTTGATTGGAAGACTGATTTCATTTGAGATGAATAACTTTGATAATAGTGTCTCACCAAACATAGAGTCTACATTCAAATCTTCTTTGAGGATAAGTAAATCAATTCATAAACACACTATGAGAAAAGATAGTGAAAGTGAAAGTGAAGAAGAAGATCTTGATAAAATTGAATCACTTATGGCTAGAAGAATGCAGAGAGGCAAAGGTAAATACAAAGGTAAATTACCACTTGTATATTTTAATTGTAAAGACTTTTGACACTTTACTGCAAGATGTCCTAACAGGAGAATATAATCCTAAGATATCTAAAGAATACCAAGGACTATGGCTTATGGTATAGAAGAGAAGGAAAATTTGAACTTAAGGTGTTTACCGATGTTGATTGGGCTGGAAACATTGATGACCAAAAGAGAAAAACTGGAGGAGCATTCTTCATGGGTGACAAAATTGTCACATGGATCATCAAGAAGCAAGGATGCATATCTCAGTCTACTGCAGAAGATGTGTATGTTGCTGCTACTGCAAACTGCTCAAATATTGCATGGATGAAACAGTTATCGGAAGGTATGCATATGAAAATTTTTGAACTAGTAATTATCTATTGTGACAATACTAGTACAATAAACATATTCAAGAATCCAGCCATGCATGATAAGACAAAGCATATTTCTATCAAGTGTGAGGCCTCACCCTAAACCCCATCGTAGTTCTCCATTTTTCTGCTTATGATAGATTTAGCATATGATACTTTACATTTTGATGCACTATAGACCTTATGGATTTTATGCTTTATGTCATGGATTGATCATTTTGGATGTTGGACACATGATACTTTATGATGCACCTTATGGACTATATTATGTTTCTATTATGGACATTTATTTTGAGAAAATTGATCTACAAAAACATTATGGTTACGATATGGGTTATTGATGATAGGAGAATTATTAGAAATGGATATTAAATTTAGATATCATGCAATGTAAACCTTACCTTATGTATATGCTTTGATGAAATTACTATTTATTGTGATCTTAAGTAATAAAATTAGTATGTTGATGGTTCCTTAAGTTTTGAATATTGCTTATTTCTTTATGATGAATATTTATCCCCTCGGACTACTGATATTTGAATTGAGTGTATAGGTATGAGACCATGGTATTTTATATAGGGAACCAAACATAGGTATAAGTGAACTTAGTTTAAGCCAAGGTTGCGTCTAATGAGAGAAAATACCTCATTGTATCATAATTTAATTTTTAAATGTATATGTTTGAGTGTGGGAATGTATTCCTTAAATGTATTTTCTTATTTTCTTGTGATTATGCCCAAGTGGTTACGACATGGTCTAGTGATGTGTAAATATTTGTGTGTGTCATTTGACACTTGTGATTTGTACTTAAGACCATGACATGTCAACTTGGGAATGGTTTTCCACCTACCTAGGTAAGTACGTTAGTGAATCCCCATATACATACTTTGGTTTGGGAGATGGGGGTGTGGTCATCTCATTGGAATTTTGTAAGTACTCTTATAGTGGATTTTTAGAGGGGTTAGAAAGTGTCTAGGGGTGTGTTGGGGTCATTTTTAGGTAGCCTACTTGTTATACCAATATATAAGGGACATTTTAACCCTAGGATAGCCTCTAGTTGACCATGTGACCCTTACAAAAGTTAGTTTCCCAAGTTGGACGAAAATCAACTCTTGTGAGGCTTGATCTTGGATAGACCACTTTTCAATTTTTGTGCTAGAACATTACTCACCTTTTTGGAGTTTCCCTTTTTGGATCCATTTTTAGAAATTTGTAAGATTTTAGGGAAGAGAGACCAAATAGAGGGTTTTAGTTCTCCCCATGAGTTTTTAGTGGCTTTTAAGTGGGGACTCTCCATGTTGGAGAGTTTGAACACCCACTCTCTAACTTAGAAACATAGCTAGAAATGGTGAAATTGGAAGGAGGAATTAAGCTAAAAGGGAGCTCTTCTACAAATATCTTTCCCTAAGCTTGGATCTAAGTTGGTGGACTTATTGCAACTCATTTCTTGTAGTTCTATTTTGTGTTTTGAAGAGGGATGAATGTTGTGTGTGGCTTGTGAAAATATTGTAGTTATGGTCTTGTAGTAAATTTTATGTTGTTGTTGTTGTTGTGAAGTATTTTTTTTGCTTATTTTATTATAAATATTTTTAATGAGAGTCTCAAGGCTCACTCACCCTTGGGAGGGAAGAGTAGCCTTGCGGGTGAAAGAGTTTGACAACCCTTGGTGTAGAGTCTCTCCTCAAGGAGGAGAGGGAAAAATCATGGAGTATGGGCTCCATGAAGCCTCCCTTGTTGTTACTTCTTTTGGGGGTCATAAGGGCATATTGTTGATCTTGGGGTTGATATTGAGAAGGAAAGTGTTTGGAAAGATATGTGAGGGCTTGGTTATAAATTTTGGGTTTGGCCTTCTCCCTTGGGTATTTGGTCCACTTCACCCCATATAGGGTTATTGAGAGACCCATTGTGCAAAGCCTTGCTGGGGAGTTTTGTGAGTGTTACTTGTTTTTCTTTTTGTTGCATGTTTGTATCTCTCCTTTGTTTGGTTCCCCAAGCTTGGGGGAGGCCTCTTAAGAGGCCTAGGTTTGGTGGTGAGCAACCCATGGTTCCATGTGTTTTTTCCCTTGTTTTGTGTTTGCAGATTTGTGAAGCTTGGAGCCACATTGAAGCTTAGTGTTGAGCTGGGAAGAAAGAGACTTGTTTATTTATGTACATGTAAAAAAACAAGCCATGAGCCATTGCTAAAATAATGTATTTTGTTTGAGAATAAATGTAATGAGCCATGTGGCTAAAAATATGTATTTCTTGAGACATTTTGTAAGGATCTATTAGTTATGACATTTCCAGATTCTAGTATTAAGCTCATGAGTAAATAAAATTTCCATCCAATGTTTAGAACAATGTAGTATAAATCTTGTTATTTTAAATTCCTAAATGTTGCAAATTAAATTTATGCAAAGGCTGAATACTAGATAAAGAGAAAACTAGCTTGGTTTTAGACCTAGATAGATTAATATGTCACAAGAGATTAAATTAAAAAAAGGGAAAATAAATACATGCATATGCATATAGGGGCATTTGTAAATTTTGATTCTAACTTCTCTCTCTCTATCTCCAAATTTAGAATCTCTCTCTCAAATTTACATGTATACATCTATCTCTTAATATTTACCAAATTTTCTCGCTAGTATGAAAGTTAATATTTGTATAATGATGAGGATATATATATATGGGCATACAATAGTGAACAAAGTAGTGTCCATGAACAAATAGTATTCTATTATTTGTTTATGTACACTACTTTTTTCACTGCTATATATATATATTCTTTTATTTATTTTTTTATTTTACTGCAAAACTGAGATTTACATATATATATATATATATATATATATATATATAACAAAAAAAAATCAGTAATAAAATGATTTAAAACAATTTTTTTTAACCACAAAAAAAATATAAAATAAATTTTAAAAGAAAATTTTGGGGGCTGAGCATAGCCCAAGCCCCCATGGGTTTTAAGAAGGGAGGGAGGGAGGCCACGACACTCCCCCCCCCAGTGGTGGTGCAGCCACCATGGCCGCAACCACAAGAAGCGGCAGAGCCGCCGACTATGGTGGATGTCATGGGGGTGGCACCACCACAGGAGCGGAGGGGGGGGGGGCGTGTCCCCACTCCCAAACCCTCAATGATTTTTCACCTCCATCCCGCACCCAATGGCATAAAATAGTGTTGTCCCAAAAAAAAACTAGTCCATTGCTTAGCAAAGAGAACAATGTGGCCATCATTGTTTCATTTATAGCATAATCAGTTACACAACAATATATATATATATATATATATATATATATATATATATATATATATATATATACATATACTTACAAATTTGTAAGTATATACATATACTTAAATGTATATACATTGTAGATTTCATGCTTGGGTTCCATTGTTCTCCTCCCATACCTTCAAGCATAAAATCCATTAATGGAGCAAAAAATAGACCTTAGGGTTTGAGGAAGGAATGAGAAGAGAAAGAGAAGCCAACCACAAAAAAAAATGTTTTTAAGTTTTCATTTCTATGCCCAAACCCTAATTTTGAATTAGGGTTAGGAAATTCAAAAGGGTTGACTATTCCTTGGGTGGGAAATATTTTGTTTCTAAAGTGGGTTCCTTTTTTTTATTTTTATCTCTAAACAACTTTATTAGATAAGGTTAGACCATTTGTTGGATGTGTGAAAAAAATTTGATTAATATTGTCATGAGATTTTAATTTAGAATTTAAATTAACTATGATAATAGTGTTAAATAAGTTAGTGTTTTAAAAAAAAAGGGGAATAAAAGAAAGTTTGTGAGAACTACCTTAATCAATAATATAACCCTTTAAGATTAATATATTAGATCTCTAGGTGATAAATGTGTCTTTGGTATGACTATTGATTAAATAAGTTATTATTTTAAATAAATTTAAGGTTATTATGGCTATACTCTAACCTAGAGCGAGATTAGTCATATTATAACCATGGTAGTATTTCAATTTAGTAACGTAGGTAGTTCGTAATTTTAAATATGGAGAAATGAATTTTAAGTATATTCTAGTGCAGTAAATTTTAATATTACAATTAAATGTTGTTGTAAGAACCCATCTCAATAATGTTATTTTTATATGGCCACTATATGTGGCCAATATAATGGCCATTATAAAAATAATATTATGGATTAAACTACATAGTGTATTTTCCTTAGGGAGTTTATAAACAAATTTACGTAATCTATTAACCCGCTAAATTTATAATTAGATCCTTCAAGAAAAACATGGGTAGCATCCCCTTCCACATCATCAAACTCTATTAAATAGGCGATTCGAACAAGTATGCAACTTTAATTTGCATTGTCTTAATGTTTGACTAGATTTTGGCTCTAGGGGTAACTTTACTAAATTACCAAACTTTGAACATTAACGACCCTTGAAAAAATTTAACCTTAGTATTCGACATTGGGTTGAGGGAGGTTAACATGTAGTCATGATTCCCCTTAACCCTACTTGCAGTTCTAGTAGGATTTAACTTCTTACCCCTGACCGAATATTCTTGGCCAATGTATAGGAATATTGGTTATTTGCTTAAGTGTGTTGTTCTTTACGACTTTTATTAAACCTTTCAAAAAAAAGTTTTTGCATTTTCGGGCATAAAATTATGGGCATGACACTTGGTATCAGAGCCACGTTGCAACACTGGAACCTTAAACCCACTATGTTCACAAAATTTAAAGCACTTGTTTCAATCTTATCAAAACAAATCAAACTTAGTTAATACAATCACAACAACTTTTAATACACGATCTTCATACTACAACATTATTTTCAACTTATACCCTTTTTATATTATGTAGGATGCCTTTAGTAACGTGACAAGCTCACACCATTGGACAAGGCCATAAATGTGCCCCTTCGGCATGAGTTTAGTTGGAATAGGATTTAGGGGATATTGGTGAGGAGCAGAGGCCTCCTCCCAAACAACCCCCCAATCCCAACCAAGATGTACTCAATGCCCTTCAGAATCTGGTCAAGATCATTTTGGATAGGATACCATAGGATAATCAACATGTAGGACTTGGGGGTGTAGCGCGTGAGTGCAGTAGGTGTCCCCCATCTAGGATTATGGAGGACCAGCCTAACCATGAGGGTGAGACAGTATACATGCCACCTCCAGAGGCAGTTGTTCCAACTTATGAGAGGGTACCCTGTGACACAGGGGACCACATTAGAGAACTAATACGCCTTAACCAACCACCTTTTTTAGGAGCCACGGGTGGGAGTGAGGCTGAGGCTTTTCTTTTGAGCCTCAAGAGGTGTTTTGGATTGCGCCCTTATGGGAGCAATATGAGGGCACGCTTTTCTATCCACTTGTTGAGAGGACCAACAACTATTTGGTGGAGGATAGAAGAGTGAAAGGGTAATCTGGCTATGGACACCCTCACTTGGAGCACCTTCTTAGAGATATTTAGAGACCGTTACCTATCTGAGCACTATAGGCAGCGTTAGATAGATGAGTTTCATGATCTTCAGTAGAGAGGACTCACCGTCACACTGTACGAGTGTAAGTTCCTAGAACTACTACCCTATGTAGATTATATGAGGGATGAGAAGATCAAGGTCAACTATTTTGTAAGGGGGTTGAATGCATCTATATCTGGTTCAGTACACATGGTAGCACTAGGAAACCTTTGTGAGGTCATAGAAAAGGCCCTTATTGCTGAGTAGATTCAGGGTAGGGGAAAAGATGCACGGGATCGATCTCAGAACTGAAACACCTTGCCACAGAATTCAAGATATCAGAAAACACATTGGAAGGGTAATAGCAATAATCATAATAATAATAGGCATTCATCAGGGTCCTACAAACCCTCTCCACCTTAGTAGCAGGCACATCAGGGATAGAGACAAAGGGCTCCTTAGGGGCAATGGGGCTCCAAGCCCAAACAGTGGCAGTCACAAGCTCCTAGTAGGGACCAGAGGTCACAGGCATCATCTGCACCCCCAGGTAGGACTCAGCAGTCCTCCAGAGGTGGTTATAGTGGTTCTAGCAAGACAGGGGGCTCATAGTTCTCTAGACGCCAGGGTACCCAGTTTTAGACTCAAGGACCATGCTACTCTTGTAGTTCCATGGGGCACTTGGATAGGGACTTCCCTCAGGGGGTGGTCAGCGTAGTGCAGCATCAGAGCCCACTGTTGGAGATATGGGTAGATCCCATAGAGTTTTTGCAGTGGTTGACAACTGCCAGGTAGTTGAACAAGTTAACCATTAAGAATTGATACCCACTGCATAGGATTGACAACTTGTTCGATCAGTTATAGGGTGCATGTGTGTTCTCCAAGATAGATCTTAAATTAGGGTACCATCAGTTGAGAATCACAGAAAGTGATATCGACAAGACAACCTTTTAGACTAGATACGGACATTATGAGTTCACTGTTGTACCTTTTGGTCTTACAAATTCCCCTACTTTATTCATGAGCCTCATGAATGGGGTATTCTACACTTTCCTTGACAAATTTGTGGTTGTGTTCCTTGATGACATATTGATATATTCTCATAATGAGAAGGAACACAAGGAGCACTTGAGGTAGGTATTACAGTGTTTGAGGGATAACCAGTTGTATGGCAGTTTGTCTAAATGTGCCTTCTTCAGAACAGAGGTCCGATATTTAGGCCATGTTATTTTAGGTGATGGGATCTTAGTGGACCCCTCAAAGATTGATGCCATTATGAATTGGCCAACACCTACTACCGTGACTGAGGTTAGGAGTTTCATGGGTCTCGTGGGATATTATAGATGATTTGTTGAGGGATTCTCTAGAGTGGCTCATCCTATCACATCCCCTCAGTGAAAGGGAAAGAAATTTTAATGGATAGAGAAGTGTGAGAGGACCTTTCAGGAACTCAAGAAAGCACTTACCAGTGCACCTATTTTAGCAGTGCCGAAGCCATCAATGGACTTTGTAGTCTGCATGGATGCATCCATAGATGGTTTGGGGGTAGTAATTATGCAGGATGGGTGAGCTATAGCATATGAGTCTATGAAGCTTAAGACTCACAAGCTCAATTACCCTACCCATGACCTTGAGCTTGTGGCACTACTGCATGCATTAGTAAGATGGCGACACTTCCTCTTAGGACATCAATTTGAGCTTCATTCAGACCATCAGGGTTTGTAGTATATATTCACTCAGCCGAACCTTAACACTAGGCTGAGGAGGTGGATGAAGTTCTTATGTGAGTATGAATTTGATGTCAATTATATCAAAGGGAAACAGAATGTAGTCGCTGATGCCTTGAGTATGAGGCAACATGAGTTAACATCGATGATCATTGGTACAGACTTGAGAGATCGTATACTACATCATTTGTAGGAGGATGAGTTGTATGTAGAGGTTTGTCAATTAATCTGATCTCAGAGACCCCTTGAGGGAAGATTCTCAGAGTATTCCTTGGAGTCCGATGGGATTTTATGTCACAGAGGATGCATTTATGTACCTTCTTCTGGAGATTTGCATAATAACATTATGATAGAGGCTCATAGAACCCCTTATGTAGCACATCCTGGAGTTAAGAAGATGCATGTTGATTTGAGACAGCTCTATCATTGGCCGGGTATGAGGTAGCACATTGCAGATTTTGTAGCCCGATGCCTAGAATGCCAGTGGGTTAAGGTAGACCATGGTCATCCTGGAGGGTTCCTTCAGCCTCACAAGGTACCTATGTAGAAGTGGGATGTTATATCCATGGATTTCATTGTTGGTCTCCCTATGTCATCTCATTTACATGATGCTATCTTTGTAATAGTTGAAAAGTTGACCAAAGTTGCCCACTTCTCACCCATCCATACCACTTTTATAGCTCTAGCAATGGCATAGGTTTTGTTGAGAGATATTGTTAGACTATGTGACATTCCTCAAAAGATAATTTCTGACAGGGATTCTCTCTTCACATCATCTTTTGGGAGAGAATTGCAGACAACTTTGGGCACTAGGCTCAATTTTAGCACAACTTATCACCCAGAGATAGATGGTCAAATAGAGAGAGTAAATCAGGTACTCAATGATATGCTCTGTACGTATGTTATGGACCATCAAGTCACGTGGGAGGAGTATCTACATTTAGTAGAGTTTGCCTAAAATAATGGGCATCACTCATCTTTGGGTATGCCACCATATCAGGCACTGTATGGTAGGCCTCGCAGGACACCTTTGAGTTGGGACAGGACTGAGGACAGGGTAACCGTTGGACCACAATTAGTGCTAGAGATGGAACAGAAGGTAGCCTTCATTAGGCAGCGTCTTCTAGAGGCGCAGGATCGACAAAAGAAGTATGTCAATGCAAAGAGGACAGATTGGGTTTACAAATTTAGAGATAGGGTCTTCTTGAGAGTGCAGCCTGATAAGAGTCCAATCCATTTTGAAAAGGTCTCTAAGCTTGCACCTCAATTTGTGGGACCCTTTGAGATATTGGAGAGGATAGGACCAATTACCTATCATCTAGCTTTGTCACCTAGCCTGTCACACATCCATGATGTGTTTCATGTTTCTATTTTGAGAAAATATATTTATGATGAGTCTCACGTGATAGATTGAGATGCCTTACAGGTGGAATCAGATGGGAAGCTAGCATTGAAGCCTATTCGCATTTTGGCACGCCAAACACTGGGCCTACAAGCCTGAGAGCTAGACCAGGTTAGGGTTCAGTGGGATTGCTATGATGAGATTACAACTTCATGGGAGGACACAACATAGATGAGAGCTCAGTATCCCCATCTTTTTGATGAACTTCAAGAGGAAGTTCAAGCCTAGGGTGGATAATGTGAGGTCTCACGCCGAATCCCATCATAGTTTTCTAGTTTTTCTGCTTGTGATTGATTTAGCAGATGATACTTTACATTTTGATGCACTATGGACCTTATAGATTTTATGCTTTATGTCATGGATTGATCATTTTGGATGTTGGATACATGATACTTTATGATGCACCTTATGGACTATATTATGTTTCTATTATGGACATTTATTTTGAGACATTTGATATGGAAAAACATTATGGTTATGATATGGGTTATTGATGATAGGAGAATTATTAGAAATGGATATTAAATTTAGATATCATGCAATGTAAACCTTACCTTATGTATATGCTTTGATGAAATTAATATTTATTGTGATCTTAAGTAATAAACTTAGTATGTTGATGTTCCCTTAAGTTTCAAATATTGCTTATTTCTTTATGATGAATATTTATCCCCTCAGACTATTGATATTTGAATTGAGTGTGCAGGTATGAGACCATGGTATTTTATCCGGGGAACCAAACATAGGTATAAGTGAACTCAGTTTAAGCCAAGGTTGCATCTAATGAGAGACAAGACCTTGTTGTATTGTAATTTAATTTGTAAACATATATGGTTGAGTGTGAGAATGTATTCCTTAAATGTATTTTCTTATTTTCTTGTGATTATGCCCAAGTGTATATGTCATGGTCTAGTGATGTGTAAATATTTGTGTGTCATTTGACACTTGTGATTTGTACTTAAGACCATGACATGTCAACTTGGTAATGGTTGTCCACCTACCTAGGTAAGTAAGTTAGTGAATCCCCATATCCATACCTTGGTTTGGGAGATGGGGGTGTGGTCATCTCATTGGAATTTTGTAAGTAGTTTTATAGTGGATTTTTGGAGGGGTTAGAAAATTCCTAGGGGTGTGTTGGGGTCATTTTTAGGTAGCCCACTTTTTATACCAATAGATAAGGGCCATTTTAACCCTAGGATAGCCTCTGGTTGACCATGTGACCCTTCAAAAAGTTGGTTTCCCAAGTTGGACGAAAATCAACTCTTGTGAGGCTTGATCTTGGATAGACCACTTTTCCATTTTTGTGCTAAGACATTACTCACCTTTTTGGAGTTTCCCTTTTTGGTTTAATTTTTAGAAAGTTGTAAGAGTTTAGGGAAGAGGGACCAATTAGAGGGTTTTCCTTCTCCCCATGAGTTTCTAGTGGCTTTTTAGTGGGGACTCTCCATGTTGGAGAGTTTGAACACCCACTCTCTAACTTAGAGACATAGCTAGAGTTGGTGACATTGGAAGGAGTACTTAGGATAAAAGGGAGCTCTTCTACATCTATCTTGCCATAATCTTGGATTTAGGTTGGTGGACTTATAGCAAATCATTTCTTGTAGTTCTATTTTGTGTTTTCAAGAGGGATGAATGTTGTGTGTGGCTTGTGAAAATATTGTAGTTATGATCTTGTAGTAAATTTTATGTTGTTGTTGTTGTGAAGTATTTGTTTTTATTATTTCCTTGTAAATATTGTTAATGGGAGTCTCAAGGCTCACTCACCCTTGGGAGGGAAGAGTAGCCTTGGGGGTGAAGGAGTTTGACAGCCCTTGGTGTAGAGTCTCTCCTCAAGGAGGAGAGGGAAAAATCATGGAGTATGGGATCCATGCAGCCTCCCTTGTTGTTACTTCTTTTGGGGGTCATAAGGGCATATTTTTGATCTTAGGCTTGATATTGAGAAGGAAAGTGTTTGGAAAGCCATGTGAGGGCTTGGTTATAAATTTTGGGTTTGGCCTTCTCCCTTGAGTATTTGGTCCACTTCACCCCATATAGGGTTATTGAGAGACCCATTGTGCAAAGCCTTGGTGGGGATTTTTGTGAGTGTTACTTGTTTTCTTTTTGTTGCATGTTTGTATCCCTCTTTTGTTTGGTTCCCCAACCTTAGGGGTGGCCTCTTAAGAGGCCTAGGTTGGGTGGTGAGCAGCCCATGGTCCCATGTGTTTTTCCCCTTGTTTTGTGTTTGTATATTTGTGAAGCTTGGAGCCACATTGAAGCTTAGTATTAAGCTGGGAAGAAAGAGACTTGTTTACTTATGTACATGTAAAAAAAACAAGCCATGAGCCATTGCTAAAATAATGTATTTTGTTTGAGAATAAATGTAATGAGCCATGTGGCTGAAAATATTTATTTCTTGAGACATTTTGTAAGGATCTATTAGTTATGACATTTCCAGATTCTAGTATTAAGCTCATGAGTAAATAAAATTTCCATCCAATGTTTAGAACAATGTAAAATAAATCTTGTTATTTTAAATTCCTAAATGTTGCAAATTAAATTTGTGCAAAGGCTGAATACTACATGAAGAGAAAACTAGCTTGGTTTTAGACCTAGATAGATTAATATGTCACAAGGGATTAAATTTTTTTTAAAAAAGGAAAATAAATACTTGCAATGGCATATAGGGGCATTTTTAAATTTTGATTCTAACTTCTCTCTCTATCTCCAAATTTATACTCTCTCTCTCTCAAATTTACATGTATACATCTATCTCTTAATATTTACCAGAATTTCTCCCTAGTATGAAAGTTAATATTTGTATAATGATGAGGATAAGAGTTAAATAAATTTTAAAAAACATTTGGAGGGCTGGGCGTAGCCCAAGCCCCCACAGGTTTTAAGAAGGGAGGGAGGGAGGCCACGACACTCCCCTGCCCTCCCCCCAATGGTGGTGCAGCCACCATGGCCGCCACCACAGGAAGCGGCAGAGCCGCCGACTGTGGTGGATGAAATGGGGGCAGAACCACCATGGGGACAAGGGGGGACATGTCCCCATTCCCAAACCCTTAGTGATTTTTTGCCTCCAACTCACACCCAATGACATAAAACTATGTCATCCCAAAAAAAAACCAGTCCCTTGCTTAGCGAAGAGAATAGTGTGGCCGCCATTGTTTCATCTATAGCATAATTAGTTACACATGAATATATATATATATATACACACACACACACACACACACACACACACACACACACACACACACATTTAAGTATATATATATATATTTACAAATTTGTAGGTATATACATATACTTAAATGTATATACATTGTAGATTTCATGCTTGGGTTCCATTGTTCTCCTCCCATACCTACAAGCATATAATCCATTAATGGAGGACAAAATAGAGCTTAGGGTTTGAGGAAGGAATGAGAAGAGAAAGAGAAGCCAACCCCCAAAAAAACAACAATGTTTTTAAGTTTTCATTTCTATGCCCTAACCCTAATTTTGAATTAGGGTTAGGAAATTCAAAAGGGTTGACTATTCCTTGGGTGGGAAATGTTTTGTTTCTAAAGTGGGTTCCTTTTTATTATTTTTATCTCTAAACAACTTTAATAGATAAGGTTAGACCATTTGTTGGATGTGTGAAAAAAATTTGGTTAATATTGTCATGAGATTTAAATTTAGATTTTAAATTAACTATGATAATAGTGTTAAATAAGTCAGTGTTTTAGGAAAAGGGGGAATAAAAGAAAGTTTGTGAGAACTACCTTAATCAATAATATAACCCTTTAAGATTAATATATTAGATCTCTAGGTGATAAATGTGTCTTTGGTATGACTATTGATTAAATAATTTAATTTTTTAAATAAATTTAAGGTTATTATGGCTATACTCTAACCTAGAGAGAGATTAGTCATATTATAACCGTGGTAGTATTCCGATTTAGTAACATAGGTAGTTCGTAATTTTAAATATGGAGAAATGAATTTTAAGTATATTATAGTGTAGTAAATTTTAATATTACAATTAAATGTTGTTGTAAGAACCCATCTCGATAATGTTATTTTTATATGGCCACTATATGTGGCCAATATAATGGCCATTATAAAAATAATATTACGGATTAAACTGCATAGTGTATTTTCCTTAGGGATTTTATAAACAAATTTACGTAATCTATTAACCCGCTAAATTTCTAATTTGATCCTTGAAGCAAAACAGGGGTAGCATCCCCTCCCACATCATCAAACTCTATTAAATAGGTGATTCAAACAAGTATGCAACTTTAATTTGCATTGTCTTAATGTTAGACTATATTTTGGCTCTTGGGGTACCTTTAGTAAATTAACGAACTTTGAACATTAACGACCCTTGAACAACTTTAACCTTAGTAGTCGACATTGGGTTGAGGGAGGTTGACATGCAGTCATGATTCCCCTTAACCCTAATTGTGGTTCTAGTAGGATTTAACTTCTTACCCCTAACCGAATATTCTTGGCCAATGTATAGGAAGATTGGTTATTTGCTTAAGTGTGATGCTCTTTACGACTTTTATTAAACCTTTCAAAAAAACAATTTTGCATTTTTGGGCGTAAAAATATGGGCATGACATCAAGTATCATTATTTGAGAGAACAAGTTCAAGCAAAGGAGGTGATGCTTGAGTATGTGCAATCAAAGGAACAATTAGTTGATATCTTCACCAAGGCACTGCTCAAGGATGCATTTTAGTACTTGAGAAAAAGACTAGGGGTTAGACCATTATTTGCTCATCGGTAAGATGAATAGAAAGCTACATCAGCCTACATATTATTAGAATATCATTCATGTTAATGCATGAAAGCAATGGACTTCAAAGATACATCTGTACACAACAAGGTATTTATCTACATCAAGCATCAAATTGTTGTATCGAAGATGGATTGGGAAATTCAAGGAGTATATTATGGATAAAAAGGATTGTTTAGAATTATTGTCAAATATTTGTTTGGCATTGCTGTCAAAGGGAGAGATTATATCTATTATCACATTAGGGAGAGATTATATCCATCACATTATCCAAAAGGAGAGTACATACAAAGGGAGAGATTGCTAACAAGAAAGAAAAGAGACATCAAAAGAAAAGAACAGTCAAAGGGAGAGAGTTTGACACAAGAAGAGAACACATAATATCAGAAGAAGAAAGATTCTACATCTCTCCAGTGAAGGGATTAAAGATAGAAAGAGAGCTGCAAGAATCAAATCTAAACTATGTGAGCTTACCGAGGACCATACATTTGTATTGGTTATAGTACATAAGATTGGTAGTTTGATGAACTTCAACTGTTATATTTCATATTGTATTAGTGATAATATAGTGTGATAATGTAGTTTGTTTCCATCAATGTGAAAGGGAGAGATTGATGAACTATAACTAAATGAATGTTTGAGATGTTAAGTTGATGAACACCAAGACATAGAAAGTTAATACAAGGCATTAAATTAGTTAATGTATTGTCATTGATGTCAACTTGATATAATATGTATGGTCATGTACATATTGCTAAAGACTTCAGAGAACCAATGAATCAAAGGCTATGCTATCAGTAATGCATATAAGTTAAGTATTCACAAAGTGACTGTATACACCAATGGAGTGCACACCGACGGTTAGAGTAAACCACCCAGACAAAATTCACAGTGTTACCCGAAGATCAAATGCATAGCATTACCGACAAGAAAAGTCATAGTGTTACTCAATGAGAAAAAGCACAGTGTAAACCGACGGACAAAATTGTAGTGTTTCCTAATGGACAGAGATCCTGAAGACAACTGAAGTCACACCGACGGAACACTCAGTTGTCACTGATGTCTAAATGAAGTATTGATTAACAAAACAAAGAGTTCAAAAATGACAAAATGATTAGCTTTCAATAGCTAAATATAGACTTAAATGGTATGTATCATTGTTTTAATCAACAAGATAAAGTTGGAGATAAGTAAAGGATTTAAAGCTACTTAGTCCAGTTGGCAAGAAGATCTTTATGAGATAAAACTGGAGTTTTTCTTTAAATCTAATTGGCAAGAATTGTGGATCATGCCAAGATCAAGAAAGCCAAGAAAAGGTGAATCATGTCTATATAAGAGACAATCTTATTTAATATGAATAAGGGAAATGACAAGAGAATAGATACTGAAGAGATTCTAAAGGAGAAGAAAGTATTCATTCAGACTTGATCAATCAAGCTGAGGTAAGAGCTAAATTCGGTAGACAATGATGAATAGTGATACAACATCACAGAGAAGAATAGTGTGGATCAAAGGTATTGAATTGATAACATTGATCAGAAAGGTAATGCACTTACAATAGATCTGAAAATCTGAAATTCAAGTTGTATATGTGAACAGATCAATTTACTATTTCAGTTTAACCACTGAAGCATCAAGTCTCTTAACTGAGCAGGACTTAAAGTTTTTTTCTAATTGATATACATCCCGAGGAGTATCAAAAATTTTGATCATAGAAATTAGCATTGGATATTCCCGATACCTATTGACAGGCCAAGAGAGTGTTTGATCAAGGATGGTAGCATTAGATTCTAGATACTAAGTAACAAACTATTCATTTAAATCCTCTAACAAGGTCACACCTAATAGTGTATTTGTAACCTTTAATAGGGTTGTCTCTTCACCGAGCTCACTTTAGAAGAGTGAAAATTTGGGGTACCAATCCCAGTGGTTTTTCCCTTAACAGGGTTTCTAGGTTAAAAATCCGTGTCATGTGTCTATGAGTCATTGCTTTATTGTTTTTCATTTCACATAAGTAAATATGGATTGATCGGCATACACTAGTTATTTACTATGTTTTGGTAAATAGAAAGACTGCTTATCGGTAAACATACAGTAGAAGGTTTTACAAATCATTCCGACAAGTCAAATTTTGATATAAGTATTTCAAGGCAATCATCTTGTAGAACTAAATATAACAAGAGGATTATAAATGTGGTAATAAGTTTTTGGGTTGATTTAAGGATTAATTTTTGAGGCCACTGATTCAGCCCCCCCCCCCCCCTCAAAGTTATTCTAACATAAATATATGATTAAATTAATGACTAGATAATGATTAAAAAAATCTCTACCATGACTAAATAAATGACTAAATCAAGGACCAAATCAATGACTAAAATAGTTTAGTCATAAATTTGGTCATGTTATAAATGATTGCAAATAAACTACTAATAGTCATGTGACTAAGTAACATGACTAAATCAATGACTAAAATAGTTTAGTCATAAATTTGGCCACCCTATAAATGAATGCAAATAAACTATTAATAGGCATGTGATTAAGTTTATTCATTTATATGCAATTTTTAGTAGTTTATTTAGTCACAAATCATTGTTTTTGTACTAGTGCTCAAAAATATTAAAAATTGAACTCATAAAATTTCTTTAGCAACTTCAAAAATGATAACTTTAATATCATCAAATATAGACATGATCTTTCAATGAGGATTTACGTAGGGAAAACCATTTTGGGAGAAAAATCCCCACACTTTAAAATTCGTCCAATAAATTATTCAAAAATCAATAATAAATTTCAATATACTTGCAGAGTAAAATTCTCATAGGAGTATCACCAAGTAGAGATCTAGAATTAATTAAATAGCTATAAGACTCTTACACATACCGTCCATCTCACACATTTAATATATTAGAGATACAATACATGAAACTATTAAACAATATTACAAAACTATAGGCTAAAAATTGCTTATAAAGTGGCACACATCTTATCTCCAATCAAAGATGCCCTATGGTGTGTCAAAACACATGTCAACATGTGTAACTCCCATTTAAATCTCATTTATGTTTTCAACACATTTTTAAATTAATTATTTTAGGAGACCCAACTTCCAAAGGTCATAAATTTTGAACTAGGTGTCTGATTGATGAATTGTTTGAAGCGTCATAAAGCTTCTAATGTGCTCTATCAAGCTATGTTGGAATTACGGTATGTTTTTGGATGAGATCTAAAGATTGGTCATATAAAATATACATAATTGGTTGTCATTTATAGCAATATGATCACTTAATATGATTGGAGTGACTGGTAAGATTCGTTCATGATCGGTAAATGGAGAAATTGTTAACTGTGTTGATCGGTTACAACATGAGGTGTATAGGCATAATAGTTTCATTCAGTTACATTGGTAGAGGTCAAGTTACATAGAAAATTAGACGATGTGATATTAGAGTAGACATTCATATGGTATGATGAATCCATGCATCTGACCGTAACAGGTAATTTGATGTTTTAAGTGAACAATGATTTTGATGTGGAAGGCAGTGTACCTATTGGGTCACTGATCAGAATTTCATGCTAAATAAGTTAAGGTGGTGGATCTGAGGTCAAATATTGTTTATGTAAATGTGTATTACATTTGGGGATGACGTATTAGGTATCATTGATGTAGATTTCAAGGAAGTTGGTAAATATTTTGTGTGGACTTTGATGGAAGGTTTTTTAGGTCTTAAGCCACTTAAGAACACATTATATAAGGAGATCTAAATCATGTGATTTAGGGTTGAGATCATATTTTCAAGTGCATTGATAAAAAAATTAAAGAAGTAGATATCAGTATAATGTCAGAAAGAAAAGGAGCAGAGAGGATCTAATAGGAAAATTGTGCCATTCTATAGATCATTATTGTTGTTTCCTTACAGTTGCAGTAGGTTAAATCCCTTAACAGGGTAGATCCTAACACATCTTTATTGTAAATCCTTTAACAAGGTAACTTATTAATTCAAGGTTGAAATTTTCTAATGCGGTAGACTCTAACAAGTATTTTGGTACTTCCAACAAGGTACTAGTCACTTTTAATTACAGGGTGAACCCTAAAAAGGGTAATGTAGCTCCTGATAGGACAAACATTTTTACTGCAGTAAGGTGATTTGTGGGTGTCATCCCCACTGTCTATTTTTCCCACTAAAAAGGGTTTCCACATGAAAAATATGTTTCATATGTTGTTCTTGATGTTGTTTACTTCTATTTGATAATATCAGTTGCATGTTTCATTATTTAGAAGTTGTTGATTAGCTTTGTTAGATCAGTGGTGAAATTTATTAAGTACTTGTTTACACTAATTAACCCCCCCCCCCCTCTTAGTGCTTGTGCATATCACAATTGGTATCAGAGTGNATTACCCCCCCCCCCCCTCTTAGTGCTTGTGCATATCACAATTGGTATCAGAGTGTTGGTCCTCTTGATATTAATCTTAACCGCTTGAGGAAAAGATCGCTAAAAAACCAACATGGAGAGTTACAGGCATGAGAAGCAGCTTGAGGGTGCAAACAGAGTAATCAATGAACTAAAGGATAAGATGAGGTACTCCCTTGCAAAAACAAGAAAAATAATGGAAATCCAAGATTACATTAAGAAACTATCTGAAGGTAGTGTGTCTAAAGAATTAGAGTAAGCAATTGCAAATATGTTGGATAAGAACAATGGACTTAAAGAAGAGGTAGAATATCTAAAAAGAGAGCTTGAAAGTCAGTTTGTTAGGATGTGTGAAGAGCTTGAAGGAAGAAGAGATGTTGACGATGAAAAAAAACCTGCTAAAGATTCTTTAAAGGCTAAAGATGAAACCCTAACAGAAAATTTGGAGCAACTATTCAGATTAGAGTAAGAAGTTGTTGTATTGAATGAAAACTTACATGACACAAATGAAGAAAATAATGACATCTTAAGAGATGATGAGGGATTAAGGAAAGAGAATGAAAAGCTTAAAGAAGAGCTTAAAGATTCAAATAATATTCTAGATAAATTCAATAAGAGCTCTGCTAAACTTGATGAACAACTTTCTAGTCATAGAGGAATGGAGAGAAACAAGGTCTAGGTTTTTCAAACTTTGAAACTGGCGAATCATCTGGCACTAAGGACATCAATGCAGGAGACAAACCAACACCCAATGTGAAAAACAACACTGGTAAGAGAAGGTATAGACCAGTGTGTTTTAATTTCATAAGGAAGGTCATACTGCTAATGTATGATGGTAAAAACCTGTTGGTCCTAATGTTAGACGTAGAGGTCCTACTACTAGATCAGATAATTCCTATGGTAGAGGTGATAACTACTATGTTAGATCTAATACATTCTAAGGAACTTATTATTACTGCAATATTTTTGGGCATAAAGCTAATGAGTTCAGGGAAAGAATCAATAGTCAGTGGTCATATGATTACAATAGTTAGAGACCTATCAATTAGGGTAACCAGTCAGATGTTACATGTTCTATTTGTCACAATAATGGACATATGGTTGTGGATTGTAGAGTAAGGTTAGATAGAGGAATTTTTAACCTTGGAATCAAACAAGTATGACTTGGTATATCTGTAAAAAATTTGATAATCTTAATAGGTAATGCAAAGAAAGAAAGAATACCAAATTCCAACTGGTGAACAAGGATGCAAATGATAAAGGTAAGAGAATTGTTGATGCTGAAGAAGTTAGAAGTGAAATGAAGAAGACATGGGTGAAGAAAGATGAATTGAAATATTCTGAGTTATCTGAGAGCTCCACAAATTTAGGAAATGTGGAGAATCTACCAGTGAACGAAGATTGATATGACTTAGGGGGAGCATTAAAATAAGAAATCCTAAACTACCCCTATTAGTAAATGATCATTAATATTCATGTGTATATTGAGATGCCTATTTTTGATTTAATGATTTTACTAAAGCTAAAGTGCTATATTTGGTTTTGTGCATGCATAAACTGGTTGTTATGTTAAAACCATTGTGATTAGTAAAAATCACTATGTAACCATTGAAAACAATGACTACATTATCAATGATATAAAGATAATAAAAAAATAAACTCTTTTGTTACTTTTCATTCTTACAAGTTTACTTAAGAAAATTTGTAATCATTCTAAAGTGATTGTGAGCATTTTTGTGTGCTAATTGAGATTTCAGGTGGTGAATTGTATCGTTTGTTGAAGAACACCTATTGGTGAAAGTGGAGGTTATTTCTTATTGAGTGAATATTTCACATGAGTGTTACTACTAAGACCTAATTGTTGTTATTATGTATACTCATGTGATGATCAATGTTGTGGATGAGATAAGACCTATATTCAAGCTAGACTCGTTGAAGGCTAATAAGAATGATCCTATGGGATCCCTATCATCGATACCCTATTATGTACTGATAATAGAAGACATTCATCTGTTCATACGACGTAAGTTGGAAGATCTTGGAGCTGATGAAATCTATTATGAATTCATTAGCCTGATAAATGGTATAAACTTGAAGGAAGGGGATATGCATATGATGCATAAAGGCTTTACCTATGCAACCTAGATACGTGAATATTTCCATCCAAATTGTGTTAGATTTGTGCTAAGAAGAGTCCATAATCAGTTTATTTGGTTTGACAAATGTCATAAGATCACAATGGAATTAATCGATCATGTTACTAGATTTTGTGAGACCGGTGAGGCACTGACTCTATGGGATATTGCTGATAATTTGGTTACATTATTGACCAAATCTAAACAACAAAACCAAGATGACTATCAGATAAATTAAGGATAAAGAAGTGAGA
This sequence comes from Thuja plicata, assembly GCA_018584345.1. Classification (NCBI taxonomy): domain Eukaryota; kingdom Viridiplantae; phylum Streptophyta; class Pinopsida; order Cupressales; family Cupressaceae; genus Thuja; species Thuja plicata. The sequence continues at coordinate 3,805,774 of MU228190.1, read as the reverse complement.
TTTTCTTCAATGGTGGTTGGATACAGAGTATGCCAGTCCACTCAGTTGAATAGTGTACTTGGCGGAGAAATTCATGTTGCATAAAGAATAGTGAAAGAGGATGAAAAGTATGACTTATGTGAGATGTTGAGGAGATAATTATTCATGAACATGGACAATATCAAGAAATACAACAAGAAATCAATCAAATATGGTTCAATCCTAGTATGTATGTTATTCTATCTACAAAATCAATTTCCAAGAATAGGTTATATTACACGGTTTAAAGATCAACCACTAGTAATGCAAATTAAGCAATGCATTAGGAAATTAGGAGATAATTTTAATATTTTCATGTGGGGATACTTTAAATATTTTCAAGGAAAAATGTACTTAAGAGAGAGAATCCCAAACAATATAGTTGAAAATTACAAGAATGCTATTTTCTTTCTAGTAGATATAGATATATGTATGTTGAGAGAAGTTCAACCTAGAACTTCTTGGGTACCAACTATGGGTTATGAAGTAGATGGTAACTTAGTTACTTTACATGATGATGTACTTTTGTCAAAAACTATTGATATTTCTACACCTAGATTTGGAGCATATGAGGAGTCGTCATTAAAAATTCATAGTGAACTAAAGGCGTTGGTAATCCAAATAAAAGTAAGGAAACAAGTTTACAATCTAGCCCAAATAAGTGGCATAAAACAAGATATGATGACTAAACTTAGGAAGAAGATGAAAAGTGATAAGGCAGGAACATCTGTTGCTACTAAAGGAAAGAAATATAAGGTTGGATTTGAAGAATTCACCCCTCTAAGAGTCACTAGGAGTTCAACACATAAACAAACTCAATCTACTACTACTCCTATATGACTAAGACACTAAAAGAGTTACATGTGACTGTTCAACAAACCTACAGAAGAAAGAAAATGAAGACAACTTGCTATAAAGAGTCTAACAACAAGAAGGAAAGTAAGGATAAGGATGAAGAAAGATAAGTTGAAAATAAGTCTAGGAAGGAACAAAAGGAACTAAGAGCTAATGGAAAGAATTCCTTTTTAGTAGTAAAACCTAATGAAAAATATTTCAAAGTTGATGATGCTATTACAGTTGATAGCATAGTTCAAGATGTTAAGGAGAATGGAAGAATGAAAAAATGTGGTGAAGTGCTTGGATACATGTATCACTAAAGAAAGGAAGAAGATATAAGATGTATTCATAGAGAGTCTACATACATTTTGCAAAGGACTTAGTGAGTTAAACAAGGCAATACCTAATGAACTGTATAAGTAAGTTGACAAAAGATGGAGAGAAGCTTTGAAGGATGATAGAGTAATGATGGAGAAAAAACTTGCACTATTGCAATCCGAAATAACAACTAAGGATGTGAAGATAATGGTTGAGTAAATGAGGGGATAATTCAAGATAAGGAATAGAGTATCAAGGATTCTTGTTGGACAAATACAATCATTGAGAGCTAAGACAGTGGAATCATGGAAAAAGTTAGTGAAATATGTGACAACAATCAAGGACAAATCGGTAGAAGAGAAATAAAAATATCAAGAGTCTAAAGATAAAGATATAAAAGAGGTCATTGGAAATGTTATTTCTATTATATCTAAGAAAATTAAAATAATTGATTCACAACTAGAAGTTGATGCACCAGAAGAACAAAATGCAGAGGAAGTGACAAAAATGAAAGGTGAAGATCAAAATATTGATGAATATGAATTTTATGTGAAGATTATATTATTCCTAACTAGTGAAGCTAGCATGAAGAAGAAGAGAAAACCTAAGAATTATGATAGTTCTGAGGAAGTAGATGAAAAAATCCAAGCAACTATTGACATTACTAAGATGAGTCCTAAGGAGATGATAAAGATGTTTGAGAAGCTTAGAGAGAAAGTAGAAGGAGATAGGTTAAATGGAAAGAAGAAGAAGGTCAGAGTATTAAAAGGGGAAAGGAATATAATTAATAATCCAGTACCTAATGTGGCATATGAAAAGCAAGACAAACCTATTGATCAGCTGGGTATTTTGGTCAAATCCATTTCTGATCAAGTACCTAACTTGGAGAATGCACCAATGGAGTTGGCATTGAAAGATTATGAGAAGAAATGAACTAACAAGTTGAAAGAGATTATATCAGTAGAAAAAGAGTCACTTTCCATTCTAGTGAAAAAATTAAAGGAAATCCTGCAGGAGGTAGGATACTTACTCGTAAAAGTGTCCAATTTTATATCTTTTACAAAAGATATGGAAAATAAGAGATAGGAATCTCAACATGAGATTAATGCTTTGGTTGAAAAAAATTTTCCTCTTATTGGTTTTTAAAACTATTTATGCTTTGAAATCCACCAATATACCTTGAGATTGATGTTAGGAGTGGTTAGCTCCAAGTATGAAAGTTGTGCAAGGTAACTTGACCAACTATAGGAACACGACTGCCCTCTACACTTCTAGCTCTATTAAACCAAGGTGAGTTCACCTAATCCATATAACATAAAACTCTTTATCACTCTAGATTATAACAACAGATGATGGTAAGAAAGTACTAAATTCTAACTAGACATTCATTGACTCTCTATTACCATGAAGGACCACAATCAACAACCACAAAACATAAAGGAATTTGGGAATGGTTTTGATGTGTAAGATTGCAGAATATATCCCAAAACCAATCAAACATGTGTCTCAACAAAATCTACTAATCCCTTATCATCACCTTATCCATTGGGCAATGTCTCAAATGCAGATATAGGAAGCATGAACCAACTATTGTCAAAGACTCAAAGCCATAAACACAATCAATCTAGACCAACCACTACTTATATGATCCTTTTGTAGATAAACCTAATGAGTCTATGTCTTATCAAAAGAAAATTTAATTTGATCCTAGATCAAAACTAGGGGATAAAACATATACATAGATAAGTTCGATGCAATGAACTAGAATATTTAAAACCCAAAAGATACACACCAAGGAGAGATTTGAAAGTAGAAAAATTGCATTAATTATGATGAATCGCATTCATGTACATATCTGATCTAAAACATACACCACTTAAATGATGTGCAAAACATATGAAAGTTTCTATTCTATCTAAATACAAAATGATACAGTATTCTCTATCCTCTTGGGACTAAAGCTTGGAACCAACACTTCAAATCCAAAAACTTCCAAACCCCGACAACCAAGAAAATAAGGAAATATATAGAAGAAGGAAACCCTAAAGGTAACATCTATCTGACACATGTGCTTCTTCATCAATCTAATTTACTAAAGTCCTTCTCACTAATTGTTTCTCTAAAAGATCTATAAAGATATGATTTAATCTATCCTGCCAACCAAATGTCCTACCTTCAACAAGAAGCACCCCCTCCTCATACTCCATCATGAGTACAATTAGATATGAAATTTTCAACCACCTTGGGATTGTTCAAGAAAATTCCTTCCCTCAAAGAAGTAATTGATAGCCCATGCATGATTAATTCATTTAGGATCTACATTCCTTCAAAGGAAATCAAATCCTCCAACCACCATACCTAGGAACAAATCCATCATAAAAGCAGAAGAGACAAGGCATCCCTTAAGGAGTATAGAAGATATGAAAATTAGAATAGAAAACCCTAATCCACATCTAACTCATAAATGTGCTCTGAACTTCCTAATCCCTATCCAAGAAATACCCTATATATGTGGAGATGCAACCCATAAAATTAGGTAGATCCAATTAATGGCTCAGCAGTACACGACATGGCTTACGCTTGAAAACCCTAAAGAAAAGATTTAAATATTCAAATTCTGGGTACAACGGTTACATGTGGCATGGAAATCAACATCAATGATAGAGATCAAAACTTTAAATCAACTTTAAAATAGAGTCATGGATCCCCTTTTAAAAACCCAAGCATCAAGTAAAAAATATTACTTGAGCCCGGTTAACTTCCATTGACCTCCATGTGGCACTTCCCCTTTGGGCCTTTGAACCACCTGTCCCTTACCTTTCTCCACTGGCCCCACACTCCTGACCACTGAGCTAGGTGGATGGCAAGATTCTCACCATCGTGTGATGCATATCTTCCATACGTGTTTCCTTCATGCAATGCCGAAACCACTAGATCTTGATCTCCCTTTTATGACTCCTTTGATATTCCCAGCCATGCATCACCCTCTCAGTCACTCCACATGGAACCCTCCTAGCCTTTGGTCCAACCAATTACCTCACCACCTATGCCACATAGCACCACCTTATTTGATAGGACCTCTGCAACCTCACCATCCTATTTGGCCCTACCACCTGTTAGTCTACCATATGTCAGCACCTGCACCGTCATGTGATCTGACTGGACTCATCATGAGTTGGATCATGCCATAACTCCATATTGACACCTTTCACTGCATCAACCACATCACCTAAGCACGACCCCAAAAAATAACCCTCCTTCCCTCCATCTAGCCACCACTAACCACCACATCTACAAACCGTCAGACAAAAGGCGCGTGCCTTTTAGGCACTTAACATACTGTAGGCTTGGTTATAAAAACACTAAGTACTTCCTTCACACCGTAAATGAGGGACAAATGACCTAGGGAACTTTTGAAAAAAATACAGAGAAGGTGGTACCACAGAAGCTCTGACCACTTCCATCCTGCATGACCATGTAAAATTATCCCCAGGCAACAAGACTCTTACTCCCATGACCCTCTAAAACTTTTGCATGAAGAACAAAGACATGAAACCCCCTGCAAACTAAATATTTCCTCCATGAAAGAACTTGAAGCTCTGTAAAAATTTTAAGATGGTACTCACAAAAATGAGTACCAACACCCCAAACAAGTTCAACTTCATAATACAGTGCCAAGGTAAAAATGATCACACACACATAGTGAAGCAGTTGCAAGCAAAGAAAGATAAAATAAATATAACACTTATGGAGTTGAAGACCTACTTAGCTCCCACCATAAATCTTTTGCAACAGAATGTGAGAGATGCAGAAACCATACTAAGTCTACCTGAAGTGAGTAATTTGAATGATTTTGAGGGGTTAGCATCGGTAATACATGGGAAAATTCTATCTATGGAGTGCTTACTAGAGTCATGGGAAAAGTCATTGGAGTCAACAAAGACAAACTTCAAGGATGTCTTTGATAGAATGTAATTCTGGTATGTACTTATGATCTTTTGTCATTGTTGACAAAAAGGGGGAGATATATGAGTATGAGTAGATCAAGAGAGTGTACATATAGAGTAAGGGGGATAATGAGTCTAATGAGTCAAATTATGTATGGGTATAGTGCAATTTAATACTTACAAAGTTATGGATGGAATATTTTTGAGTTTATATAGTGTTTTTTCTATCAATGCCAAAGGGGGAGATTGTTGGCTTTATGGTAGTTTTTGGATCAGATCTAAGGATCAATCATATGAAGATACATAATTGGTTTTCATTGATAGAAACATGATCACTTAATATGATTGGAGCCACCAATAAGATATGTACATGATTGGTAAAGGGAGTGTAAGATTTAAAAAATATAATATATATAATGTGTGGTTTGATGGAAGATGTTGTTGATGTTGGTATTGAGGGGAAGATAAGATCCCCTTTCTAGCCTCAAATTTCAAAAATGAAAGATCCACTTTGATCAACCATAAGAAAATGGTCAATGCACAAATGCATCAATCAATCAAAAATAAGAAGAAAGAAGAAATTCTTATAATCCTGAGTAATGGATGAAGAATATAATATATTTGAATTGATTAAGACCTTAAATGAAATGAATTAGAAGACAAGTATTAACCTCAAAATATCACAGATGTGAATAATGTTGTTTTTGGGTGTCTGTACTAAGTTTCCAAAAGTTCAGCAACCGAATCAGGCACAGAAATACAAAGACGAAGAAAACCCAGAAATCTTTTCCAAATCTGGCTCAGGTTGATTTTGACCCAAAACAAAATGTTGATTCTGACCCAAAACAGAAAGTCAACCTTGACATGCACAGTCTAATGGAAAATTTGTTTGTGGATCTCGAAAGTTTTCCAAAAAGGGTATTCAGATCTGCACTTGAAATTGTTGTCTCGAACCTGTACCTACAACAAAAATGCTTTTTTTATTGGGGGGGAGGGGTTTGCCTTTGTCAAAAACTGGTTTTGGAATTAACATAAAAGTATAATTCAAATTTCATAAATAAACAAATAAAATAAACTAATTCACCTTGCTTGTATAGAAACCCTTGTGACGGATTCGAATACTTGGATCCACAAGTATGTATGCACCAAATGATTGTAGATTGTAGAATGTAGGATGTGGGATTTCTTAAATCAATTTCTTGTAGATCTTTAACACCAACCTTGAATAGATCTTGTAATAGGAAGAGGCTTGCATGGACATGGATGGACAAATATTCAACAAGAGGGCTCCATAGAGCTTGAATCCTTCAATGGCTACCAATGGATCTCCTTGATGGATTGAATGTTTGAATGTCTTTGAATGCTTGAATTATTGAGAGTAGATGCTTGCTTCAATATATCATCCATAGAGTTTTTGTGGATGAAATTTCTTCTTGCATTTTTTTCTTTTCAAGTCTTAGATGGTTCGTGCTTATGCTTGGTTATGCTTTGATTCTTGCTTAGAGAAAATGAGAGGAGAAAGCTTCCTTATATACTAATCTAGGACACAATATTCAAGAGAGGTCTACATAGGAGAATTAAATTCTAGTTAGACCTCTACCATTAGAAGTGGACCTATATTAAATATAATTTCAAGGGTCATTCCTTGAAGACTGAAACAACCGACCCGAAAGTGGGACTTAAATCTTTCCAAAGCCCAACATCCAGAAACCCCAAAAACTTGAAATTTGGACCCTAGGTCAAGGTTGAGGTTGAATTTGACCTAGGTTAGGGTTTAGGTTGACCTTGACCTAGGTCAGGCTCAAGGTTGACCTTGACCTAGAAGTTTGACCTTGACCCTGAGGTCAAGGAACTCAGATTTAGAGATCAAGGAACCAAAAATAGGTGGGAGAGAAGTGGAAAAGGGGAAAGTACAGGGGTAAAAGCTAGATCCAAGTTAGAGACCCATTAAAGGTGCTTGAAATGAACCCAAACCACTTAATTGGATGGCTAAACTAGTCCAAAATAGAATTTCTCCCATTTTCTGATTATACATTTAGCCCCCACTTTAGCAAGATCGGGGAGCTAGAAATAGGTGAGAGAGAAGTGGAAAAGGGGGCAAAACAGGGGTAAAAGCCATATCCAAGTTAGAGACCCATTCAGGGCACTTGACATGAACCCAAACCACTTACTCGAAGGGATAAAATAGTCCAAAATGGAAGTTCTTCCATTTTCTAACTATACATTTAGGCCCCACTTTAGCAAGAGTGTGGACTCAATGCAAACTCTTGGTAAAGGAGATCATAAAGAAAAGATAATCTTATTGAAATCAAAATGGACGAAGGAATCCTCAATCCCCTATGAAATTAATTCTTTATCAAACCTAAGATTATTATAAGAGAGACATCACCATTCAAAGAGAAAAAAGAGAGAGGGTGTGATTACCTCGCCCAATGAGAACCTATGTCCCATTGTGAATCACACAAGGAAAAAGTGTAACTGGAGAGATGGAGTTGAACCACCTAGTGAAGGTGGCTACTCACTAGTCAACCCATCAAGGTTAATACTCTTAGGAATATTTTACTCCAAAATAGAAAAGTCAATATATAGAAAGATCCAGTCTTAAAGACACCTTTCATCCTTAAGGGATCAAAAACATTATAAATTGAAACTGGAGGGATCAAGAGATCCTATAAGGTAAAAAACCATGCTTTAAGGATTAGTCTCTAATCCATAAAGGGAAAACAAATTTAATTTTTGAAAATATTTTGAAAGTGCATGTGTGCAAAAAGGTGAGTAGATCGTATGCCCCCATGTTAAATTTATTGCTAACACTTTAACAGGAGTAATGGTTTTGGTGGAAACATAAAAAACTCCACTAATTACGTTTCCACTATGAGATGCCCCCAATCAAAGACAAATCAAGGGAAATACCACATAAACAATCAAAGAACATAGAAGGGATCTACCTACCATGCGGTCAGTATGATCATAAGATAATATGTATACATAGATATGATATTATTGCAAATTAATTGACATCATTCCCCAAAGAAAGTAGAACTACAATCACAATGGAGGAAAGAAAACATAAGAGTTATGAAGAAGAGTCTTTTCAGACCACAACATGGAGACCAAAAAGAATTAGTGCTACCATGTCGCAAATCCAAGCAGACAACACAAGGAAAACAATTATGAATAATAGCACAGGTACAACATACCATGAAATTATATATATATAGAAGAATAGAGATACATATAGAGGAATTGTACAATAGGTTTGGTCCTTTATCCCCTTGCACAAACAAAGTAAAAAGGGTCGTATAAAATAATATAACAAACATTTAGCAAATACATTACGGGAGAAGCACAATACAACAGGTAAACACATAAAAGGATACCATGAATGAAAATCCAATCAAGCACATTGCCTACCCTCCCCAGCTTGGTTTATATCATTTAGGAGAGGTGGGAAACTCACAAGAGGGACTATATCCAACACCGTATGAATAATAGCCAGTTCCAAAAAAGGATCCTCTTGAGAATCATGATGTTCGATACTAGTTGTAATTATCATTTGTGTGGAAATCATATGAGGTAAATCAGTATCAAGACCAATAGTCTTACATTCATCATTAGCATTAATAGAATCATCAAGAGTATCTTCCTCATCAAGATTAATCAAAATAGAATCTAAGATGCGAGTAGAATCATCATAATCATTCATCTTAATATTATTATTAACATTAACTTCTTGCAACACATCAAGCATAGGCTGGTCAAAAGAAGGTAACGAATTCCAAAGAATAGAAGCACAGACCCTAGCATTAGCCCGATGCTTCTTACAATGTTCATTGGCAGATTTTTTACATTTAGTGTTGTTTGAAATATATTGAGAACTAGGAGGAACAACATCTGGTTCCTTCACAGGTTCTATAGAAGGATTAGTAGGACTCTTGATAGGCTAAAAAGTGATACTAGGAGCTTGATTAACAAAACTAGAAGTAGTGGATAATGGAGTTATGGAGGGCGTAGGAAAAACACCACATTTAAGATCAATCCAAGGCATGCTTAACTCAAGAATCTTATGATGTTTATAGGCTTGATATGAGCAAAAAAGGTTATCAGGTTGAGAAGAACATGAATTAGATAATGAATGCCAAAAGAAGTCAAGGGTAGCACAATCCCTAGGCCTAGAAGGTTGATATAAACTATGATTAATCATTTTCACCTCTTCATCAAGAATTAACTTAATACACTTGTGGATAGGAGAAGCAATGGCATGGATGGTAGTCAACCAAGGCAAGCCTATCTTAACTTTAAATTGATCAGAGGTAGGGAAAACAATGAAGGTAGTGTCCACAACTTTATCACTAAGTTCAACATGTAAGGTAATAGAGCCAAATGATGGATACAGAAAACCATTACAAGTTTGAATCCACACATCAGATGTATCATAATAATCACAATGTAAGTTCTTCATAAAAATATTTTATTCAGTGATGACATTGACTAAAGAAGTAGGATCAATAAGACAAGCACGTGTAGGTATATTAGAAATCCTAGAATAAATGTGATGGGGACCATCAAGAGCTTTAATGGTCTTAGAATCATCAAAGGTGATCAAGAGTTCCCGAGGTCTTTTATCCTTAGGTTGTTTTGAAGGTTTAAATTGAGGTTTCAGTTTAGATTGAGCTGGAATTTGAAATTGAGGTGGAGGAAAAGAATCTTGAACAATAGGTTGAGATGAAAAAATGCACTCCACATGATTAACAATATGGTTTAGATCAATCAACTTTGAATCATAAACAATATCCAGAGAAGATGGTTGAACAATGGTATTAGTATCATGTGTAGGTAAAGGATTCGTATAAATTTGGAGATTTTGATTAGGAGGAGAGACATATTTTTTCCCACTACCATCAAAATTATCAACAGATAAAGAATTAGAATCAAATAATTCTTGAACCTTATTCTTTAGAGAATAGCACTTCTCAGTATCATGACCATGTTGATGATGATATTGACAAAAGGCTTTAGGATCAAAAGATTTGGACGCCGTCATAGTAGGGAGAAGAGGTCAAATCAGAGGCAAAGTAATCATATTAATAGTCAAAAATTTACTCATAATAAAATTTAAAGATTTAGAAAGAGGAGTAAACGTATGATTTCAATGAAAAGCAGTGGATGTAGAAGTGGAATTGTGGAATGCAACAACAACTTGATCAGCAACTGCATTTTCTTGCTTATCGATTTTGACATAGTTGTTAGGTTTCTGAAACTTGTTGGGATTAGGAGCAGCATCACTCTTATCAACTGAAACAGGATCCATTGGAGTGTTACTCTCAAATTGACTCACTTGTAAATTATAATGATGAAGTGTTGCACGAAGTTGTTGAAAAGAGGTAAACTCAGTAAGAAAAATCTTATTTCTAATATCCTTTTGCAAATTTCAAATAAACATATGTTGAATATCAATATTAGGAACAAGATAAGAAATTTGAGCATACAAATGCTTAAATCTACCAATAAATTCAGTGAATTTTTCCTTAGTATTATGTTTAAAATACATCAAATCAGTTAAGGAAACTTGTGGACCAATATTATTTTGGAACTCTTGAATAAAGGTATTAACAAGTTTTGGAAAAGAATCAATAGAATAAGGAGGCAAAGAACAATACCATTGCAAGGCCTTATCATGAAAGGTTCTAGAAAACAACTTGGCCAAAATCCTATCGTCATGAGCATAATCACTACAAAGTATTTGAAATGTTTTAACATGAGTGACAAGATCTCACTTACCATTGTAATTCACAAGGCGGAGCATACAGCTTGTTGAGGAACAATAGCTCGAATAATGTCTAGGGATAAAGGACTACCCATGTCACATGTAAGAATGGTAAACTTGGATTGAGTTAAGGATGAAAGTTATTGTTGTAAAGATGACACAGTTTGAGCCAAACTAATGATTGTGGAATCATTAGAAGAAATAGGTGGCATAGAAACATTAGGAACACTAGGAAAAGTGTATGAAGTAGCACGAATCAAATGTTGGCAAGTGATCAATTTTGTGTAATTTTAATCATTTTTTGGCTATCATTTATGTAAACACATCTCGGTTATGGATCGATTCATATAGAGATAAGTTTTTTTGATTCAGAAATCAACTAAGTATAGAAGTAGAGATATAGAAGCATTTTGGATATCAAAGATTGACAATCGATGAATTAGGGAAAGCAAGCTTAGAGGAAGACAGTATGGGGTATGTGTGACCTCCACCTAAGATTGATTTGGTTTTGGTAATGTCTATAGTGAGTTAGAAAGAATTGAAGACAGATAGACTGCAGCAAAACAATGATACAGAGCAGTTGGACAGTAGCAAAGATTGCGAGAGTATGACATGGACTCCAGGCAATCAAAGTTGGATTATGGTTTTTGATAACCTAAAATTTGAGTATGTAAGAGCATCAACTATACATTTATTATTTTCCTTACTAAATTTATTTGTACTGAGAGCTGACTTTGTAAAGTTGTGAGATATATATGTAAGATATTTTTGATAAAGATACATGTTGGTTGGATGAGTATGTTGAGCGAATAGTAGAGCAGAGAATGATAGAGATCATTGATGAACTATAAAGGAACTATCTAAGAACTAGTGTTTCTTGTTTTGTTCATGACTGAGAACACTTTTTAAACAAAATTACTTTGTAAGAGCTGTAAGCTCAGTTGGCCCCTCACAGGGTGTTGTGAACCTTTAACAGGGTTGTAATTCCTTTAACAAGGAAATGTACTATGTAATATTCAGCTCCTAATAGGGCTAGGTCTCCTAACAGGGACATTATACTTTAGTAAATGCTTGTGGTTACCATCCCCACTGGGGTTTTCCCTTCACCAGGGTTTCCTTGAAAACAAAATATGGTGTTATGAGTACTGTGTCATTTGCTTATATTATTTTCTTTACTACAAGTTTATGGTAAATGTTTAAATGGTTGAAGAATTTGATTAAGTGTTATAATATTGATTCACCCCCCCCCCCCAATCTTAGTATTATCCAATCCTAAAAATTGGTATCAGAGCTTCTAGCCCTTGGAGAGAAATTATAACAGCTTGAGGGAGATCATAAAGGATTTGGACAGTTTGCAAGAAAACTTTAATGTCGCACTTGAAGACCTTGACAGAGCAAAAGAAAAAAATGGAGAGTTGAGTTTCAACATGAAAAGATCTAAGAAATTTATAAATAAACTCAAGGAACAACTTGAGCTTTCCAGAAGTCAAAGACAAGATCTTATGATTCAGATAAAAGAGGATTCAGAAGAAGACAATTCTGATCAAGTGAGGCAACTAAAAGAAGAGAATGAAACTCTAAAACTTGAGAATGAGACTATGAGTAAAGAAATACAGATACAAAAAGATGCTAAGAAGAAAGTTGAAGAATATTTAAACAGTGCATTAGATCAAATGAATAATGAGGCTGACAACTACAAGAACAAGTATCTAGAAGTGAAGAAATAAAAACATATTATAAAAGGTGAACTTGTTGAAGCAAAGAAACACATTAAGAAACTCCACACCAGTAGTGATTTTATTGATGAATAGAGAGACAAACAGAAACCTATGGGTGGTATGACTGTATTGGCTTCAATGAAGCTGAATATTCAAAGAATTAGGAAGAGAAATCCAATGAGAATATTGATATTGAGAAACCTTATATTGAAGAACCTAGAGAGCAGATCAAACCATTCAGAGGTAGATGCTTTGGTTGCAACAAATTTGGACACATGAAGCAAGACTACAGAGGTATTGCCCCTTTTAGAACTTTTTCTGGTTATTGTTTTAATTGTAATGGATATGGGAAAAAGAAAGAAGAATGAAGGAAACCTAATCAATCTAGATATAAACAAGACAATGGAAGAGAATCTATAGTGAAACCTACATGCTACAAATTTAATAACATTGGACACATTGCAAAGTAATATAAACTACAAGTTAATCAGGAAAGAAGACCTCTTATATGTTACAAATGCAATAATCCAGGACATATAGCAAAGTTTTGCAGGTATAGGGGATTAGACAACAGAAGAGTACCACCTCCTATGAATTCACAAAATAATGGAAATGGTATTGGTAAGAGTGTTTCAGATTTGAAGAATGATTTTGAAAATTGTTTTAAGAAATCATAAGATAACAAGAGTTGTAAGATTTGGAAGATCAAAGAAACAAGTGAGACATCAAATCAGGGAGAGTCAGTAGATGCTACTGGATCTTTTCCTGATGGTAGTAAAATAGAATTGACCTAATTGGCTGATCATGGCCTTAGGGAGAGCATTGGATAAAGACATCATAATATATCCTACCCCAAAAATTTTAGATTGAGTTCAAGCGATCTTAGGTATAAAATTGGCTGACATCATAAAATATACATCTGACAGTGCAATATTAGCCGACACATATATTTTGTTTGCGAGATCTAACAACCAATTGGACAGTATTGAGTAAAGTAAAATTTATGACTTAAACGTTTATAAAGCACCATTTGATGACCTATCTCCTTATCATTTGAAAAAGAGAGATTCATACTATTCTATAATTGTCGTGCGTGATCGATTGAAGAAAAAACTTAGAATTCAGTGGAAGAAAGGCATTTACATCATCTAGATATGGATGCACCTATTATTTTTGATGTTGTAGATAAACCTAGGTACAAATTTAAGAAACATCCATTCAAGTCCTGTGTAGAGGATCCCGAAGGAGCATTTTCTCAAACCCCTTATGGTGTATTACATGTAGAAGATATTAGGGCTTACATACTTTGTAAGTATGATATAATGGGAATTGATGAGATATCAACTAAGATGGAGTATATGACTGATAATGGAATTATGAAAGAAGAATACAAACACATTGATCAGTTGAGCATAATGAAAATTATGGACTTATGCAAATTTGATGAAAATAAATGGGTTAAGATATTTTTGAGCAGGGTACATGATCAGTTCATTTGGATAGGTGATCAGCCTGTGAAGATTTATAGTGACCTTATTCATGAAATCACTAGACTGGACAATACCAGAATCATTCCTATTGCAAAAAAACATATAAAGAAAGAAGTTGAAACCCTAAGTCATTCTAAATGAGACAGGCAGGCAATGACAGTGAATGACATCTTTCAGCAAGATGTGAGACTAATTCCTATGATACTTGGATATAAATTATACTATAGCAGTAGACCTAACTCATTATCTACATGAGTAATCATGATGGCATGGAGAATGGTGAAGGAAAATGTGACATATAACCTATGCGAAGTTCTGGCACAACAATTTCTTGAAAATGTAAAACTAGTGAAGAAAGATAGAACTAAGACCTTCAGATTTGGTTCAATATTGATGCATATGTTTATAAACATTGAGCACAAATTTCCTATCTTACACTCTAGTGGTTGGAAATCAGGGATACCTACTGGTATTCTAATCTCACGAAGCTACAAAAGACATAATAGTACATGGGTTGATGGGGAATTGTTTGCTATGATCAAGATCCTTCAGAGACAAATGAAAACTAGGTACAGGATACATGAGGACATTTTTGAAAAATACAAGAATACAATATGTTTCATGGTTAAAACTAATTGTGTATGTTTTGAAGCAATCACACCTAGAAAGAAATGGTGCTATCCCATGGGTTATGAAGTAAGTTTAGAGGTACTTACCATGCAAGTAGAACATGTTCTTGCATTATAATTTTATATATCAAAAGAAATATGGGGAACATATGAGTAGAAATTAGCTAAGGTGAGAGAGGAACAGACTAGAGGTCTAAGGAAAAGAAAAATTGAAAACCTTGTGCATGAATGTGGTGTAAAAGCAGGATTGACAGAAGAAGATCTGAAAGAAGTGAAAAAGAAAATGACAGAAAGA
The DNA here is from genome assembly GCA_018584345.1 of Thuja plicata. Classification (NCBI taxonomy): domain Eukaryota; kingdom Viridiplantae; phylum Streptophyta; class Pinopsida; order Cupressales; family Cupressaceae; genus Thuja; species Thuja plicata. The sequence continues at coordinate 3,790,755 of MU228190.1, read as the reverse complement.
TCTCTTGGAATGGAAAGTGAAAGTACTAAATCCCTTCCCACCCTTGAGGTACTAATGGTAGATAGTCCACCTCCTCCATCATAGTAGAAATCACAAACTGAGAACATTACTCCTAGAGTAAACACTAGATCGAGCATGTAGACATCACCAAAATAATAGAGCACAGTGAGAGAAGAGAAGAAATTTGAGAAGCATATATGGAAGCTTGACATGATTATGATATAGAAGAGAGAAATAAAAAAAGGGTAAACTAGTCACAATTGATAGATTCTATGACAGGTATGTAGATTCAGAAAAACTTAAGATTGAATACATTGTGATTGATCATTTACTCACTTTCAAAAAGACTCTATTAGAAATTAATGAAGGAAGTATACCTAAAGACTTGTATGGGATATTAGAGACAAGAAAACACTTAGCACAGATTGAAGATAATACAATCAGAATTCAGGAAATTGATAACATGTTACCTGTAGTATCCTGTGTGTGAGAAATTACACCTTCATGAAATTAGGATTCTAAACTACAATTCTATGGAAAGAAATACAACAATTTAATCTAAGAATTGCAATTAAATCCGTGAAATCTCATGGTTCCCTATCTAAGCTTTGTTAAGAGAGATCTTAGCCTTAATATCTCTCAAGGACAATCCTAGAATGAAAAATTTAAAGATAAAATGACTAAATCTAGCTCAAATTCTCAAGATGATATGGAATTCTAACTCAAATGCTCATGATATGCTCCTGAAATCAACAATTTTCTTCTACAAATGATAAAAAATGATTCTCAAATTCTCACAATGCTCTCAATTGCTCACAAATTTCCTATAATAAGAATGTTATGCATTGAAATTTTCTAGGATATGAAATGCATACAAAATGGCTTGTATTTATAGAAAATTCCCAAGGGTAGGGGGTAGAGTGAATTAACCATGGGTTAATGCTTGGTTGAGTTTGATCCCTTAAATAGTTTCAAATGGGGGGACCATTTCAATGGTTGTCCTAAAAGGGTGGGACAAGAAGACAAAATCCTCAATTCTCATTGGTTGATAAAATTGAGTTGAAAGAAATTAGGATTTATTTAATTCAATCATTTAATTAATTTATCCATGTAAGGGTGAATGGGTTGGATTTGATTTTTGATTTAAAAACTATACAATCAATTGATTAAAATCAATTACATAATTTGATTGATCCCTTTTAGGCTTAAATTTGATTATTTGATTTCATAATTATTTAATCCTTTGATTTTAATTTGATTTTGTCCAATTTGCTTGATAATTTTCCATTTGAATGATTTTGATCCTTTTTTATGAGATTTAGGGCAATTGCCTGAGATTTGCAAATTTGGATGATTAAAATACACCTGGTTAATTTTAGGTGTCTACAAATGCCCCTCTTTGAATTGATGTGCAAAGCACATTGATTCAAAGAAAACTTGATGTCCTGATGTAGATTTAGATACTGATTGATTGATGCAAAACTAGATATGATGATCTGATGCAAAACCTTATATGAAAATTGATGTGAAACCTGATGTGAAACCTGATGTGAAACTTTGATGCAAAACCTAATTTGATGCCCCACTGATAAAGTTTGAATTTTCAATGCCCCAGATTTGATGATATGATGATGCCCCCTAAGAAATGAAAACATTTTGATGTGCAAATGTCAAAAATTGGATGAAACTTGATGAAGAATAGATGCAAGATGATTTCATTTCTGATAAATAATGATGTTGAAAAAGATGTTAGAAGATTCCCCAGTGTGCAAAATTTGCAATGTAGTCCATCTGGGTCAAGAAAAACCTTCAAAATTATGGTAAAATAGCTTAAATAGGTTGAAAAACCCAAATTTACTATTAATTTTCACTTTTTACTGTTGAGATTTTTCTCTGATCCTGTGACTATTGACAACAATGGTCGTCCCCATTTGAGAGCATTGGTTCAAGAGAGCTTGCCGGTATCAGAGACCTCCTAACTACGGACCTCCGGTGAGTGATTTCAACCTTCCTAGTGCATTTATTGCTCATTTAATAGAATTTATTGCAAGTTTTTAATGCTTTTTAGATAGATGTTTTCAAAATGCCACATAAGAAACTTTAAAAGCTGCCTAGACTAGTGAAAAGATGCCTCTACGCATTTGAAAGCCGTGTTGGAGAAATCTAGAGCCACCTAGGACTTAGGTTAAAAATTGCAATCCAATGAATTTTGCACCACCTATGAAAGCCGCCTAGGACTTTAAAAGGCTGCATTCTTGGTAAAGCGCTGCCTCCGATGATTAAAGTGTAACGTATGAAAATTTCAATGTTGCAGGGCTAAAAAACCACATACACTTAATCAAGTGCCACCTCCATGAAAATTTGAGAAAAATTAAAAATAGCTAGGATAAGATTGCCTTCAATTGAATGTCTAAAAAGATGTGATTGATTTCCAAGCTAGAAAATGTGATTCCATGATGTCACTTAGTGTTTAGGATATTGGAAAAATCATATCGATGAATGTTTGATATGCCAATCAGATTGATTAAAATGATGCCAAATTGATCCCTTCTCAAGACCTAGAGGCTAGGAACAATAGGTTGATATGCCCAAAATAGAGCAAGGATAGATTTAATATGTTTGATTGACTTAGAATGATCCACCAATAGAAAAACTAATATAATTCACCTTGTTTCAAAATGTAGGAACATTACCGTAAGTTTCAAGTACGGGGTGTGGTTTCTTGGATTTTTTATTTTTTCAATGAGCTTATTCCTCCTGAGAGACGTACTATCAAGACATGTGGTCTCATTTTCCTTCTTGATCTCTCTCAATTTCAATTGAACCGAGGTCTATTAATAGCTATGGCAGAGCAATGGCACTCTGACCATAACACTTTCCATCTACCCCTCAGCAAGATGACTATCATGCTAGAGGATGTATACAGATTGTTGAGGATCCCAACTCATGGATGCGGGTATACTATGATTTAGTTTATGATGGCAGCATATGCAGACGGGTATTGAGAGACAACACCATTGAGAATGATTGCATTACATTGGCATAGTTTGATTCATTTCCTACATTGCCAACATTACTAGGAGCAGTTATCAGAGGAGTATTGCTTCCTTATAGGAGAGGTTGTGACTTTGTAGTTGGATGGGGCCGTATATTAGAGGACTTGATTGCACATCCTCAGAGATTTGACTGGGGTTCATGTGTGTTAGCCTAGCTTTACCATGATCTACATGAGATTTTATACAGGCGTAGCGCATCTATCTCAGCAGGTGTAGTTCTATTATAGCTGTGGACTTGGGAGCATATCCCTATTACCAGACCAGTCTCAACACGAGTGCAGGCCCAAGGATATCTATATTCTTTTCTGTATGATGGTATGCTTGTGTGGCATCATCTAGGAAAGGTTGAGTTTTGGCATTGTACTATCGATGATATTGATTAAGTCATATGGAGACCATATCTGAGCTGCGAGAGGTGGCGAGAGGATGATGATGAGTTACCTTATATTTTTTCCCCTTGGGGGATGATTGGTCGATCACCACTATGTATAGAGATATTTTTCTTTGGGAGAGTGCTCCGTCAGTATGGCTGAGTACAAGATATGCCCTAGGGTATGGCACTTTATGCGAGAGTACAGGCAGAGCGATCCATGTGGGGAGCTCAGGTTGACTATCAGTATGCCTGTGCATAAATTGATCAGCTTGGATTTGTGAGATGGGATCTGATGACATATGTAGCTGATGCAGGGATGTCCATTGAGTATCGAGAGTGGTTCTTACAACATCACTTTATTATATTTATAGACCTAGCTGAGCCCATTCCAGATGTTGATGATCTATCTGATGATGACAGCGGAGATGATGATGATGGTGATGGAGATGGTAGGAGACCTCAGAGACAGAGGGTTTAGAGAGAACCTAGGGTAGAGAGAGTTGTAGGACCTTGGATGTGGGGTGGTCATGTTAGAGGCCAAGGTGGTGGATTTGGTCAGCCTAGATAGAGGTGAGTTTAGGCACAGGCAACTCCCCAGAGACAGGCTCCTAGAAGAGTTAGTGCAGAGTGGGCTAGGTAGAGACACAGACAAGTTTAGGTGGCTAGAAAGGTTCCTCTACACTTTCCATTATAGGGATAGGGTCTACAGAGACCTCCATCTCCTCATAGATAGGCTCCTTAGGTATATCCAAGAAGTAGTATAGCACAGGTGATACCACAGGTTCCTTTAGTGTCACAGGCACCTTAGGCCCCTCCAGCATCATAGGCACCTCCAGTTCCTCCCATTGTGGATAGCTTAGTTCAGGATCTTCAAGGATTATAGGTAGGGGTTACTATAGTTACTGGTTAGTTGGAGAATGTTACGACTATGTTGCAGCAGTTCTTGGCTACTTTAGCTCAGTTACCTACCAGTGCTAGTACTAGTCAGGCACCACCTTCTGCATAGAATAGATCAGGTGACAGGGATCTTGATGGAGCAGGAGGTTCAGGTATAGGTCTCGCAGGAGATGGATCAGGTTCCACTGTTGGGTCATGAGACATATAGGGATCTACGATATCCAGATATTGTATTGATGTATCATGTGGAGTTTTGATCGGGACTTGTGTCATATGGATCATTTTATTGATGTATCTTTGATATACAGATTTTCTATAGACATTTTATGATGGACATTTATTTATGATGCTCTTCCATTGATTCCCCTTTGATGATATTGTTATGAGATTTCTTTTATGCATATCTATATGATTCTATGATGCATTTATTTCTATTATGCTATGGATGCACTATCTTAGAGTAGGAGATAGCTAGATGGATGCAAATGATGTTAATGCAACTTATTTCTATATGATTTTATGAATTTTTTCATGATGTATGATTGAATGCAATGCAATGATATGGATGCAATACTTAGTGCAATGGTAAAATGAATGCAACTATCTTTTTGGGTTTTGATGTATGCAACTTAATTTATGAAATACAATTTCTAAATGATGATATGGATAAATGACTAATGATTAATGCTTATTTTCTTTTCTTTTCTCTTGATATGAATATGTAATGAATAATCTTTAATGCTATGAATGCAAAAGATAATCTCATATTGATGATTTGAAACCATTGAATTGATGTATCCCCACATTAATGATGAATCCCCCTTGAATTTGGAAATTGCTAAGAATAAAATTCATTAAGATAACATGCAAATGCAATTAATCTAACATGAAAATGCACTGCAACTAACTTTCCTGGAGGTCTATTAAAAAAATGCAAATAGAGATATATTTTCATCATTGAGCGTTGTCAAACTAGGAGTCGATACAATCCTTACTGGTGCCACTGCAACCATAAGAATATGAATATGACTTTCATCTTATTTGGTAACCTTCTGTGAAACCAAGTACAACCCTCACTAGTTGAATGACCAACTATGGGAGTATGAATACCGGTTTAATTGGATTCAATGTTGCAAGTGGATGTTGGTATTAAGATATTGAAGATCTAAGTAGCCAAGGTATCCTTTTGAGTAAACAAACAAAGGTTAACCCTCCTTCCTATATGAATGTCCTTGATGATTCTTTGATGACCATGTCCTTAGAAAAATTCACAAAGTTAAAGGATCTTCCTCAAAATAGTCACACAGAAGTTAAGAAAACATCATGTCTTCATCATTGCCAATCTAGTCAAAACATCATCGATTAGCTAAAAATAACATGACTCAAAAAATTCAATGAAAAACTCATCAAAAATTCCAAGTGTTTTGAAATGTATCAAGATTTTCAAAAAGAATTCCAAAAATTCTGATCATTTAGGTGTTCTCAATTTTTAATCCTAATAAAATAATTCAATGAAGCTCAAGGATCATGTTGTAGGATCAAACTGTTTAGGGTAGAACAATCATATCCATCAAAGGTTCCAAAATATCTCTCCTCTAAATCTGAAAATCTGCTTCTGATGTGTGACCAAATTTGTGCACTTTTGAATCTGCTTAGTACCAAAATTCATGATGTTTGCCCCTAAGTGATAAATGTGATCAATGTGAAACTTAGGGAAAAATTAAACCTAGAATGCAACAATGCATCTTTGAGACTTTATTGTGACTTATGCACAAATGACGGATGCAATGAGGATATGGACAAATGAGATGATGAAATGAAATATGTACAAATGTGACTAGGAAAGACCTAAGGGACAAAACGCGCCTGTTGCTAGTTTTTCACCTTTTGGGATTATTCCTTTTTTTCTTTTTTCTTTTTTTGCTACCAAGGCACCTATTGCTAGGTTTTCACCAAGGCACTTTTTCTCTTTTTCAATTTTTTTGATTTTTTCTTTTTTATTTTTTTTATCATAAAGGTGCCCATTTGCTAGGTTTTCACCAAGACAAAAAAAATTTTGTTTTCCAAATGTTTTTGATTTTTTCATGCTCAATTTTCTCCTTTTTTTCATTTTTCTACTTTTCTTATGTTTTTGGCTTTTTGAATTTCCTGATTTTTTTGTATTTTTGACTTTTTCTCATGTACAAAGTTGATGTTGACTCATCTGATACTCTCAACTTATACTCTTTCCTCTAATACTCTTTCGTATAATCAGGTGTGAAACCTCTTAAGATGAATGTTATTGATAGGTTCTTGCAATTCATCACCATCACAATCGGCCAATTTATAAGTCCCCATTCCAAAAGAAGAAACAATGACAAAAGGACCAAGCCAATTTGCTTCCCACTTTCCTTTCTTTTCTCTATCAACCTAATTTTTTGGATTCTCCCTCAATACTAGATCTCCCACTTGAAAGGTTTATGGTTTAATATGCTTGTTATAGTTCTGTGAGATTCGATTCTAATACACTTTCAAATGATGATAAGCTTGAGTTTGGTGTTCCTCCAACAATTCCAATTGTTGAAGTCAAGCAACTCTATAATCCTCATTCATGATCAATCCATGCAATGACACTCTTAGGGATGGTATTTCAACTTCTAAAGGTAGAAAAGCTTCGGCCCCATAAACTAATGAAAAAGATGTAGCTCCTTTTGGGGTGTGAATACTAGTTCTATAGGCCCATAATGTTGGATTGATTTGAAGGTTCCAATCTCTACCTAACTTACCAACTGATCTTTTGATAATTTTGAGGATATTATTGTTGGTAGCCTCGGCTTGTCCATTACCTTGTGGATAGTAAATGGATGAAGAGTGATGAGTAATATGGAATGTGTCACAATGTTCATCTACATCCTTGTTCTTAAACTACTTTCCATTATCCGTGATGATGGTGTGAGGAATGCCATATCTGTAAATGATATGATTAAGGCTGAACATGGAAATTTTCTTCCTTGTTGTAGTTGTTAAAGGGACGACCTCAACCCATTTAGTGAAGTACTCTATTTTCGTGAGAATATACTTATGTCCATTTGAAGAAGGTGGATAGATCATACCAATCAAATAAAAACCCCATTGGTAGACTGGCCATGGTGTGACAAATGGGTGTAACTCTTGTGCCGGTGCATGGATTGTGTCTCCGTGGTATTGACATTTTGCACAAACTTTGACAAACTGACAAGCATCTCTTTCTAAGGTTTTCCAAAAGTAACCCATGCATAGGATTTTCTTAGCTAGGTTTAAACCACTCAAATAAGACCCACAAATCCCCTCATGAATGTCTTTTAAATCTAATTTTGATTCATCTTCCTCTAGACCACTAAGGAGCATTCTATCAAGACCCTTATGGTACAATGTGTCAGAAAGGATGGTATAACGAGCCACTTGTCTTATAAAATTTTTCTTTTGAGCATGGGTTTGGTCTATAGGTAAGGTTTGGTCTTTTAGGTAGGCATAAACGGGTCCATACCATGGTGATTCATGTCCATTTAAAAGCGTAATAATTTGGGTATCGGATAGGTCAAATTCTGGTTTAACCAATTCTTCCACCAAGAACTCATACCTTTCATTTTGATCGAGCATTTGAAGTAAAGATGCCAAGGTAGCCATTGCATCTGCTTCTCTTTTCTTGTGTCTTGGGATTTGTTCAAAAGTAATCAAAGAAAAGTACCTTTTCCAATCATCCACCAACTTCTTGTAAGGCATCAATTTTTCATCCTTGGTAGAATATTCATTATTGACTTGATTGATGACTAATTGAGAGTCCTCATAGACTTGTAATTCTGTGACATTCCATTCCAAGGCCATATTGATACCAATGCTTCATACTCGGAAATGTTGTTTGTACAAGGGAAAAATAACTTGTAAGATTTTCGGATTGTGTAACCTTGTGGTGTGATCAAAAGAATGCCTGCCCCACTACCATTTTGGGTGTAAGATCCATCAAAGTATAAAGTCCATGTCTTAGCTTCCACATTAACAATCTTGGAATCAGGAAACTCCCCTTGAATGGGATGTGTAGACTCTAAAGGATAATCAACCAATTGATCTACAATAACTTGACCTTTGATTGATTTCCTATCAACATACTCAATCTTGAATTCACTAAGCACCATTACCCACTTTGCAATCCTTCCAGTTAGATCTGTTTCACTAAGTAAGTATTTTAATGGATCAATTTTGGCTATGAGCTTCACCTTATGTATCAACATATAATGTCTTAACTTTTGAGAGGAAAATACCACTTCTAGGCAAGCCCTTTCCATGAAGCTATAGTTTAATTCATATTTGATCAAATTTCTACTCAAGTAGTAGATAGCTCTTTCTTTTCCTTCATTATTTCTTGTGCCAATAAAAATCCTAAATATTTTTTCGTTGTTGAAATATAGAGTGATAAAGGTTTGCCTTGAATAGGTGACATCAAGATGGGTGGATTCATCAAGTATGTTTTCAAAAATATAAAGGCTTTATCACATTCCTTATCCCATGTAAAGATGGTGTCCTTATGTAGCAACCTTGTTAAAGAATGGCATTTTTCTGCCAATTGAGAAATGAACCTCCTCATAGTTTGAAGTCTTCCTTGAAGTGACTTCATTTGACTAATATTCTTTGGAATGTCCATGTCCATTATTTCTTGTACTTTTTTAGGATCTACTTCAATTCCTTGAAGAAACAATGTACCCTAAGAGTTTTCTGGATTGTACCCCAAAAGCACACTTCTTTGGGTTGAGTCTCACTTTGAATTGTTCTAGCCTTGTAAAAATATTTTCAAGTATGGGTAAATGATATTTTCTTTCATGTGACTTAGCTATAATGTCATCCACATAATCTTGTAGGAAGGTGTGCATCATGTCATGGAAAATGGTAGTCATTTCTCTTTGATAAGTGGCTCCAGTATTTTTGAGACCGAAGGGCATTACATTCCAACTAGAAGTACCCCATGGGCATGAAAAGGTTTTCTTCTCTTGATCTTTAGGTGCAATTCAAATTTGATTATACCCACTAAATCCATCCATGAGTGAAAACATAGAATGATCCGTAGTTAGATCCACAATAGCATCAATGCTAGGTAATGGAAAGTCATCTTTGGGGCAAGCAAGTTTTAAATCTCTAAAATCTATGAAAAATCTTATGGATTTATCATGTTTGGTAACCGGTACAATGTTGGAGATCCATTCTACATATGCAATTACTCGTATAAATCCCACCTTGAGTAATTGTCCCAATTCTACTTTGACTAAAAGGGCTACATGTGGATGCATTTTTCTCAATTTTTTCTTGACGGGCTTAACCCTAGGTTTGACATTCAAATGATGCATTATGAAACTTGGATCCAATCCAGGCATGTCAGCATATGACCATGCAAATTTGACTTGTTTTTCTTGAAAGAATTTGATGAACTCTTTCCTCTCTAAGGGACTCAAAGATGCTACCAAGTGAATAAATTTAGGATCCACTTTGGTACCAATGTTAACATTTTCTGTAGGTTTAGTAAGTATAGGTGACCTTTCATCTTCATGTACTGGTAAGGTGTCCAACCTCTCTTCCTTAGGTGCCATAGTTGGGTTTTGACCTTCGGAAACATCCTTTATTTTTACTTTTTTTGGGTCTAGTACTGCCACATGGTGGTTTTCACCACTAGACCTTCTCATTGTTTGTATTTTTTCTTTTCATATTGTGGATTAAGAGGTTGAACACCTTCCCTTATCATCATGTCCAAAGTGAATTCATTTATGGAAGAATTTAGTTCAACCGCATTGAGGTATAAGGCCATTGCATTGTCATTTGGGAAGTATAGTAAATCATTTGGCTTGGAAAGATCCCAATTTTGGGGTGCATTAAGGACAAGGATTCATTGGATGGATTATCATTTTAAGGATTTAAGGACATGACTTTGTTTGATGGTTCATACATTGTATCGTCAAGGTCTATGAAATGTGCCTCTTCAAGATGGTCCATGGAAGAAAGATCAAAATCCTCTTCACTAGAGTCCTCTGAGATTTCCATGGGAAAGAAAGCATGTGGATTAAATAATAGGTTAGAATATCCTACCCACAAAGGTACCCAAGGTTCACCTACCCATTTAGTGTAAGGAGGTGCTTGTAATACATTAGGTTGTTGAGGTTCACTTGATGTTTGAGTAGAAGTCGAACCTTGAGTCACATGTTCCTTATTCTCAACTTTAGGAGGAGTTGCATAAGTGTGAATGGTATCAACCTCTATGTCATGACAAGATTCTTTGGAAAAGGAATCCCACTCATAATCCCTAGAATCATCTTCACTTTTGGAGCCTACCATGTGTATATGTGCGTGAAAATCATGCATGGGACTTGAACTTTCTCCCTTATGTTGAAAACCTATGTCGAGTTTCTCTTCTTTTGTTCTCCACACTGGTTCAATAGGTTCTAACAACCCTCTATGTCAAACTCCTAAGGGTCCTCTTCCCTTATATCCCATTTTCTCCATGATATCAAATCCTTTTCCATATTGATAAGTTTGGATGTTGATATGTTGCACCCTTTCAATGGGATTAGCTGAATTATCCTCCTCGTTATAAAGCCATTGCAATACTTCATTATCCTCTTATTCCATTTCTTGTTTGTCACATTCTCTCAAAAAATGAGAATCATATTTTTTGGGTTGATGATCTTTGGATGGCTTCCCATGTGTCCTTGGAGATGTAGGTAAATCAAATAGGGAAACATAATATTCCCCTACCCCTTTTGAGTGAATTTTGCATTTTTTCTCAAATTGGTCCATCATGTCACTCATCTTTTGATAATGATCCTTCTTATCTTGTTCTCTTTATTCCTTAGTGGGTTTCGAAGTTTCCATTCTCAATGTTGAATTCTTGACTAAATTATCATTTGAATTTTGACCCTCATAACTCATCTTTTCTTTTCCGTCAGTTGATGTAGTTGAGTTAGTTTGAATAGGGTTAGAAGTTGATGCAACATTTGATGTTGGTTTTGAACTTTACTCTTTATGCTCTTCCATGGCAATATCAGGGATAATTCCTTCCCTATTGTGAGGAATATACAATTCATGACTTGGCTTTAAAGAATTACAATATTGGAAAGGGTTTGAATCTCCCCCAATCGTGATCTCTTCCCCCATGTGGGGAAACTTTATGCATTGGTGATATGTAGAAGTTACAGCTTGCATTTCATGTATCCATGGCATTCCTAGTAGGATATTGTAAGTGAATTTCATATCAAGGACCTGAATTATGGTATCCTTTTTGATAGGCCCCACTTGAATTGGTAGAATGATCATACCCTTTGAAGATCTTTCCTCCTCATCATAAGCTTTAATGGTGATTTTCTTTTTAGGGTCAATGGAAGATTTGGTTAACCCTAATGACATGACAAGGTTTAAAGTGTAAATATTAAGACTAGCTCCCCCATCTATGAGAACTCTCTTGACCCTATGCCTTTGGATTAACACTTATATGTGTAATGGTAAGTTTTGGGGATGTGCGATAGACATATCATATTGCTCTAAAAATGAAAGACAATGAGGGGCTATGAGATGTCCTACCATGTTCTGAAATTTGTCTTCCTCCAAGTTTATAGGAATGGTGGTCTCAACCAATTCTTTTTCCAAGATCTCCTTGTGATTAGGAGATAATTTTAACAACTCCAAGATTGATATTTGTGTTGGAGTCTTTTGTAATTGATCCACCAAACTATAAGGCTTTGTTGTAGGTGGTGTTTGTTTAACCAAAATAGTTGGCATTTAACGACCAATAGTAATAGGAGTATCCCCTTGTAGGGTAAACTTTGAGGCTTTCCCCCTTGTGATAGCATTAGAGGTTTCCACTTTAGGTTGATCTTTGATCACAACAACATTGATAGTACTCTCATGGCCGGATATAGAATTGATAGTATTATCATAGGTATGTGCAAAATTAACATTGTTAGTGCCTCTTTCATTGTTCCCATTATTTCCTCCATTGTTTGAATTGGAAGATTCTCCCTTTTCATGCTTATAGAAAAGAGTCTTAAAATTCATGTGATATTCATTAGTTTCAGGGCCTTCTACTTTTATCACACCATTGTCAATGAGATCTTGTACCACATGTTTGAGATGCATGCAATCATTGGTCTTATGTCCCCAATTTCTATGATACTCACAATGGTTATTCTCACTCCACCAATTTGGCTTGATTTGAGGTTCATATGGTTGAGCCCTTGGTAGGTCAATAAGTTTATTTGCAATAAGTGTCCTTAATGAATTTTCCAATGGCTCACCCAAATTAGTGAATGTATTTTGGTTGTAGGTGCAAACAAAGTTTTAGGCTTGTAAGCCCCTTTATTATTCCCAAAGTTGTGTCATGCCCTAAACTAGGGCAAAACACACACACAAATTTTTTTCTTTAAAATGCATAAGTACGTACAACTAATAGGGGGAGAGTTGGAAGGATAATAGCAAGGTATAGTTAACCTTCGAATTACAAGGTATATGCGTAGATTGAAATAAGGGTCAAGCCACAAACAGATGCAAAATTGGGCTTCAACTTGTTCCACAGGTTATCTGAATACTCAACTCAGGTTTATCTAACTTTGATTTCTTGTTTAAAAATATGATGGTAGCTAGTGGTTCAGGAACATATGTTGATCTGAGTTGCCCTTACTTAAGCTTAAACTAAGATTGCAACTTAATTCATCCAAGTTTAATTCCAGTTAACATTACAAATTTAGATATTGACAAGATTGAGATTGAATAACAATTTCACTATATTAATCAACTATTAATTAAATTCCAATAACTAAAATCAAGTCTGATTTCCTAACCTACTAACACCATTAACAAAATTATTCTCCTATGATAAAACAACATGATTTTCTAATCCATCAATTTCTAACATACGACTTTAATTTAACCTTTTCATTTAGACATAAGAAATATCTCCTAATACAACATTTAAATTTAATTTTAATTACAATCGAGTATAAACCTTAATCCCCCTTTTTGTTTTGATAATAAATTAAAATTACACATTAACTATACAATTTAATCAACTGCGCAATTCGCCTCTCTAAATAACTAAACAATACTTTAGACAAAACTTTCAATCTATCAAACTCACAAATCTCACCATTATAAATTAATCTAAACAATAATGCTAGGTTCCCATTTAAAATGATTTACTATAATATTGATAAATAATTCCAACACGAATAAAAAGTAAAACCACGTTTGATACCCTAAAAGATTCCAATGCTAGTTGAAATGAAAGCACATTTAATACACAAAATACTAATTAAAAATTAAAACATATTTAATACATTAAAAGTTTCAAATACCCATTAAAATTAACACATTAAAGTTATATACTTAATATTACATGCTACACCATTAATATAATGTACAAGGGAAAATGCTATTAAAAAGGAATTAAAAACCAATATGAGAAACAAAACCTAATAACTAGCTTAACCATCAACTAACTCCTAATTAACCTATAAACCTATACATCTAACTCCCCATTAACCTCTAACCCTAACTACCCACTAACAATAAGTCTATCCCTTAATTTAATCATAACAAAAAAAAAGCAAGGGGTTTCAAAATCAGCAAAGGGGAAAGGTAGGTGACAAGACATGCATGGCCCACCATACTACCCACTAAACATTAATCTAACCTTTCATTAACAAGACAATGCATGAGGTTTTCGAAATATGAACAAGGGAAAAGTACAAATAAAAGGAAATGGTCTTGGGGCCCACCAAATAACATTCCTCATCCCCAAAGCAATAAATTTTCATGGTAAGGGGAGAAGGATTTCACAGCAAGTGAGGGCACAGTTTGCAAGGAGGAGGTGATAGGGTTTGTTGTGGCCCACTAAACCAAAAAGTCACCTCCCAAGAAAATTTGCATACCAAGAAGGGGTTGACTTAAACAAGGGTCATGTCAGGTTTAACATAGCATGATAGCAAGTAAGGAGGGTGGCGCTTTCTAAGTAGTGCAGCCCCTTTTTTAAAAAAGTGATTTATTTAATATTGAACTTAGCACAATACATTGTCTATGCAAAAAATGTGAGAGAACAAAGTGGGACCCACGGGAGAGGTGAGAATTAAGGTGAGTTTAGCTAGGTAATTAGGATTTAATTTGCATGTTTAATTTACTAAGATATAATTTCAAATTAATTAGAGGGAAACCCATTTGGGAAAGGAATATTATCTATGGTAAGAGAATATTTACTTTTCCATACAAATTTCAGAGAGCTTTTTATGCTCTAATTCTGCAAAATGTGATGGGCTTGGTTATAAGCTCTTGCATTTTAGATTTGTTAGGTTCATTTTTTTTTTGAGAAGTTCATAGTGCATATTAGGATTGATTTAATGAAAAATATACAAGAGGGACCAATATTATTTACTTAATTTCATGATGACATGCTAACTAATTAAATTTTTTGTTAATTTTCAAGTTATTTCTCCTCCTCAAGAGCTGAGATAAAAATGCAAATTTCTATTGAAGAAGGTTGAATCTAGGAGGTTTTCAAGATGCAAAATTTCTTAAGATGAAAGGGAATGAAACTACAATATTGTTTTTCTCTTTCAATTTGGTTATCTTTCTATTCATGGGTGGTTAACTCCTCTTCTAGGAATTTAAATCCAATATTCAAGGGCTAAGGATTCAATCTTTACAACATGATAATCTTATAACTTACATTACAACATCTTCAAAAAGATAGATTTACACAATGCTAGAATGGTACACAACATGTTTTACTTTAATAGATCATTACATAAGGAGGATATCTCTCTACATCTAGCTTGAGAAGCTTCAAGATTAATCATTACAACAATCAACAAAATGAATTTGCAATACAAGAGTGATTATGCAACATTGAAGTTGCTTGCACACAACTACTCCCAAATAGGGTTTTCTTTCAAACTTCTTGCACCATCTTCATGACTTCAAAAAACCTAAAATTTTCAAGAGGAGAAACCATGGGAAGCTCACTTCCCAACCAAGGCCTCAAGGAGGCCACCCCCAAGCTTGGATAACCAAGGCTAAGCAAGTTTTCACATCCAAAATTCTCACAACCTTTTACATTCACAAAGACAACAATAAACTCCCATTCAAGGTTTCACAAATAAGTTTTACAAACACATTTCAGAAGGGTGAAGGTGGGCTTTTCAAAGGAGGAGAATGCCAATACAATTTTCAAATCTCTTAACAAGAGTTTTCCATGCCTCTCCAAGGCTATATTGACAATGCTTCCATTTACACATTTGTTATTTCTATACCAAAATACAATATTTTCATTATGGCTTCATGGAACCCATACTCCATGAATTTATCCCTCTTCTCCAAGAGAAAAGACTCTCACTACAATGAAGAGCCCAACTAACCACTTCACCCAAGGCCACTTCTTCCCTTTTCAAAGGGTGAGTAATGCCTTCACTCCATTGAACAACACTCCCAATTCAAGGAAACAAAGGATGATACAAAAAATAAATCTAAATGCATTCCCTCCCCAACACATGACAACAAAATTCACATACTAAATCACTACACAAGATTACATACATGAATCTCATACAAGATCTCATATTCATAAAAAAATACATCAAATTTCTTGCAACAAATCAAGCACTCCATGGCAAGAGAAACCAACCTTTCAATTGTGTAATGGCAAAATAAAACTTGAGAAGAGCCCCAAATCTTTATCTTTCTCCTTCCAAAACCCTAATTGTCTCTAAAATTAGAGAGTGGGTGAACACCCACTAAGTCTCTCAAAAACCTCTAAAAAGACCTCCAAAAGTGCACTCAAGAACTAGCAATGACGAGATATGACAACTAGCCTTTTTGTCTCCCCTCATAATTGTGAGGTTAGCAAGAAGTGCGGGACAAGTTAGGTGCATAAGACCATCTCTATTTTCGCCACTTTTGAAAAGTGGGCATTTTGGAGAGTCATAATGGTGACTTAGGTTTCTCCCATAGGTGAAAACTAACCCTAACCCAAAGTACCCACTTAGGGTTAACTAATTTTGGTCAAAAATACACTCTAGGGTCACTTTTAACCCTTCCAAAGTACCCCTAAGGTTCAAATCCGAGTTCCAACATGATAGGATCCCTACAAGGCATCTATATGCAAGTGATTAATATAATGTCATAAAAGGTTAAGTGATTCTTGCCCAAGCCCTAAATCACATGTCACTATTCACATGGACAACACAAGTGTCAAGTGACACCAAACAAAATATACATCACACTCACTAATGACATGCCCAAATAGCAACATAAATTAAAACTATTAACACACATTCATATTACATTTACAACAAGGGTCACATTACAATGAGTTTTCAACCCCTTATTGGATTAAACCTTGGCTTACTCAATTCACATGTGTTTAGCCCTGGTTCTCCAAAAATTTCATGGTTCCCTTTCCTGCACACTAAACTTCGAGCATCAGTAGTCCAAGATGATAAAATTGCATGTAATATATATTTTCAATTCATAATTAACAACATTAATCAATAAGTAGAATTAAGTCCCTGATTGAAATTTTCATACATAAATGTTTAAAACATAAGAATTCCTTAATCATCATCACATAACATGCATAAAATAGTCAAGTCTAATCATAATTTAGTCTTCTCATCAATTCGCTGATCTAAACATATATAATCAAAGTCAACCACCTGTTCTAGGTCTAATCCATGTCAAAATATAATCCACACAATATAATCATCATCATATCATAATATCACGAGTCCCTATCAGGATAAAAAAAGTGTATCAATGTATCAAAATATAAAGTGTCAAAGTGTGATCAAATAGTAAAGCTATGATGGGTCAGGGGGAGGCCTCACATCCTCGCCACTAGGCATGAAATTCCTCTTGGATTTCATAAAAAAGATATGGGTACTGAGATATCATCTACGCTGCATCCTCCCATGAAGCCGTGACCTCATCATAACAATCCCACTAGATCCTAACCTGGTCCAGTTCTCAGCCTCGAAGTGTAAGGGTTTGTTGGGCTATAATGCGAATGGGCTCTAGTGCTAGCTGCCCGTCCAACTCCACCTGCAAGGCATCCCAATATATATTGTGAGACTCGTCATAAATATATTTTTGAAGCACAGATACATGAAACACATCGTGGATGCGTGACAAGCTGGGTGGCAAGGCTAGATAGTAGCCAACTGGTCCTATCCTCTCCAATATCTCGAAAGGTCCAACAAAGCAAGGCGGTAACTTAGAGCCCTTTCCAAAATAGATTGGACTCTTATGCGAGTGCACTCTCAAGAAGACCCTATCTCTAACCATATACTCGTGATCAACCCTCTTCGCATCTGCATACTTCTTCTGCCAATCCTAAGCCTCTCTAAGGCATTGCCTAATCAAGGCAACCTGCTACTCCATATCCTTGACCAACTGAGGTCCAGTAGATACTCTATCCTTGATCCTGTCCCATCTCAGTGGTATCCTACATGGTCTACCGTACAAGGCCTGATATGGTGGCATACCTATAGAAGAATGATGCCCATTATTATAGGCAAACTCGACCAGATGTAGGTATTCCTCCCACTTGACCTGATGGTCCATCACATACATGAGAAACATGTCCTCCAATACCTAGTTAACCCTCTGTTGATGGGGTTTTACTGACCGGGTCAGCCAACAGTCATAATTTGTCACCGGGTTCCAGGGATACCAACCAACTCCACCTGCAAAGGTGTTCTAGGAGAATTATATTTCCCAAACCTTCAAGCACCTAGGTGTCGAGTCACGATGGTGCAGGGCTCTGTTGGGAGAAGTGACTATTTTCGAGGGGGATAGTTAGTTTCTTCAACTCAATACCTCTGGAGATTCAATACAGTGAGGTTTCCAATAGTATTCTACACTTATAAAATAAAATGAAAAAGATCTTGTAGGGTTAGAAATATTTCATCTAACTATACTCATGCTTAAATGTCTAGAACATCAATAATACTCTGATAGACTACACTAAATACTGAAGAAATACATAACCATCAGCTAGCATTTTACTAGAAGCAGGAGTAAAGAAGTCATTAATCTACTTTAACATATCAGAGTAGAAGACATAAAGAACATTAAAACATGAAATACCATTAACTCAGAAGCAGGAATGCCAACAAAATCATTGCCAAGAATTCTTCCTTCTTTATTAATGTTCCTTCCAGCAAGCACTGGTGCGTGATACAATGGTGGCTCCAGGGGACCATTTGACTATATAAAACTAGAACAATGGAGCATTGAGCTCTGTAACTTAAAATGATAAATCACCTTGCTATTACTATGGACAACAAAATCATCAATTTCTCCGACACTTGGAAATAGGCCAATTTGACTATTTATACAATTCTTTTCTAACCCTAACACTATTTTACATCATGCTTTAATAAAATACAATATCCGAGGGTCGGTACTACAGGC
The DNA here is from genome assembly GCA_018584345.1 of Thuja plicata. NCBI lineage: Eukaryota > Viridiplantae > Streptophyta > Pinopsida > Cupressales > Cupressaceae > Thuja > Thuja plicata. Next base: position 3,771,975 of record MU228190.1, on the reverse strand, counting down.
GCCACCCTAAAAAAGACCTTGAGATGGAATAGGTCTGCCATGTCAGAAGAATAAGACAAGAATATACATCGGAAGAATCAGCCTCGAGGAGAGAGCTGGAAAGGAGAAAGAAGAAAGTAGGTCCCCTGGGAATCGAGGCTACATGCCTCATAAATAGGAAATGCGGCACCATGTTTCCAATATGCTAGATGTACCTCTAAATGGAACCTCGAGAAGACCATCCTGTCAGAAACTCAACTGTTAAGTCGATGCTTCCTTGATGTGGCCAACAACCTTCTAACAGCCTTTATTAACCGCTTCTGAAAGTGACCGGTCGGCCTCAGGGACCGAGACACTGATAACTTAAAAGAATACAAAATTTTGGATCTGGGACTCCAGGATCTGGGAACTTATGTCCCCAAAAGAATAAAGAATACCCAACGCGTAAGTTCTCCCCAGCCTCCGGAGAAAGCTCAAGGTTGCTTATTATCATTGAAAGCCTGGAGGAGGCAGGAAATGTCATCTTCATCTATATCTTTTAGGCTGGCCCTTCTATGCTTGGCCACTTCAACTTGTTCCCCCAGGTCCAGAACATTTTCTTTAAATTCATCTGCCATTCTTGCCACGTCATGACCACTAAGTATCATGCGGATTAACTTTGCCATCTGAGCCCCATCTATCCCCTCCAGAGATTGATACCAGGACTTCATTATTTCATCAAAACTCCCCAAAACTGAATCTTTGGGGGTACATATATCTGTGCTAAGGGGATCAGCCCTAGAATTCTTTATTACGAAAGACTTGTATAAATTGGAAGAATATTTTACAGCATTTACCTTATCCTGAAGAGACCCTACTAGTTTCTTGATTACCTCTAATGATAGGTCAAGTCTGGAGTGCTGGATTCTCACAAAATCAAATGATTCATCACCCAGAATTCTAAATTCTGAAATCATATCCTCTCCCAAGGTAAGGAGTTATTTGAGCTCCACCTTCCATGCTTGGTAATTCTTGGCATCACCCTCCCACAGCTCAATAAGAGTTTCCACTTGATGAATGACCTGCCAGGCCGTGTATAAATCTGGGAGGGTGGACACCAGGAAACGCCGGGTGTTCCCTATCTGCAGGGTGACCCACTCGTCCACTCCTTGGGCTTTCATTTTCATCACTCGCAAGGAGTCTATGTCACTCTGTGGTAGATCTTCTGAGGTGGAGGCCTCTGGAGGAGAAACATTGATGGGTCGAGCCAGCTCAGGAGCAACCCCATAAGATTTGCATTCTTTTCCTTTTTAGCTTTGAGCCTCTGGGCCTCTTTATCATATCGGGCTTCCACTACCCTTGCTGCCTCCTTTAACAAGTCTACCTCACCTTGCTTTCCCCTTTTACCTAGTGATACCTCTGCAACATTATAGTCTCCGGGGTCTGCGGTTGCTTCATCGACGTCTGGGGGAGGTGTTGCCACAATGACAACTGTTTCTCTGCCTAGCCCAGTTTGAAGGGTGTAAACTATTCGGGCTTTCTTGGCCTTTGGCGGGGCCTGAACCTGGGCCATCATTTCATCCAGGGAGAGAGAAATCACAAGAGTGAACTGAGATTTTCTTTTTCTACTCTCTACCAGCCACTGAGGTGGTAGGGGTGTCCTCCCTACCAAAATTTGTTCTCTTGATTCTTCCCCAGTGCTTTGTGGCTATTGCTCTTCAGTGGCGTGAACCTCATCCGTTCCTCTCCCTACCTCAACTTCTTCTACAGCAACATTTTCTTCAACCTCCATCTCCTCAACCTTGTCCTCCATGTCTATCATTAGGTGTGGACTCTGGTAGGCTTCCTCAGGGATTTCTTCTTCAAGCTACTCGTACTATTGTTCTTCTTCTACTGCTGGGGCCTCTTCTTCTGTTGGCACCTCTTTTGGCAGTAGGGGAGGTGTTGGGCCATGATTTAGAGTTTGGGCCACTGTGATCACCTGCCCAAAAGTTGCTCCTGGGAGTGGCCCTTGGAACGTGGCAGCTGGGGTTATGGTTATTTCCGAAGGTCTGGTTCCCCCAGCGGATGCCATTTGTTCACCTTGTTTTTGTTGGTCCACTCCCAGTCCTTGCATCACTTGAGCCCCAGAGGCAATCTCTGGCTCTAGCTCTTTTTCTTCCACCTGCTGCTCTGGTCCCTATGCAGGATTCTATTCAATATCTTCTTGCTCTGCACCTTCTTGTTCCGCCCCTGGGACTTCTACCTCTATTTGTGTATTGTCCCCCTGCAAGTTCCCGAACTCATCGGTTGAAAATACATCATCAAATTCTTCTTGTGTAGGGGGACTGGTAGGGACCTCTGCAGGCTCCATTTCCTTCTCCAGCTCTGGGGAACTGGAAGAAAGGATTTCTACTTGTTGGGGGTAGGATGCTTCCGGCTCTGGCTCTGCCTTAGGATTTTTGTTGAGCTTCTTCTTTCACCAGGTAACCATAGGTGGCCCTGCGTCTCTTATTATTGCCACCTCCAAGGGATCCACCCCTGTTTCCTTAACCATTAAGGCTGCTAATGACGGGGAGGAGGAGGGACAAAGTGGCCCGGTCATAAGTGGTGGGGTGGCCAGCCTTGTTATTAATTGCTCCCTCATCTGCTGGGAGGCTGCCACCGACTATTTTATCTGCTCTTTGATGGGGACTTCTTGTGCAAGAGGGGTCATGTCTATTCCCTTTCCTTTGTCTACACCCTACAAAGAAGTCCCAGCCCCCAGAGTCATCTTTGGTACTGGCAGCGGAGTTAATTTTGGCACCGGCTGGGCTGCTCAGCGGGTACTTCTGGGGCACACCTTCTTAAAGTAGGCATGGCTTCACTCGACCACCTCTCAAGTGAAGTCTTCAATTGTGGGACCTTCTTGGGAGGCCCAGTTTACTAGTGGAAGGGCCTTTTTATCGATCCCCTTTGCCTTGTACTGGGGATCAGCAATAGGAGCGGCATCTGAGAAGTCTACCGTGAACCTCGGGAGATTTAATTTCTACATCATGCCGGCTATCATTCTAACATAGTGCCTACTCCACACCTCCACATCATCCTAGCAGTCTACCCAGAAGTCCTCCATGTGGATATGATGGGGCTCTGAAGCTCGGGGCAGTGCCGTTGCAATCCTGCCATGCGGATCAAAAATTTTCCGCGCTAGATAAAATTCCTGTAAGTTGTAACTTTTTAGCTCATCATCCGCCTCCTTTGCCACTGCCAGGCTGCATGTATAATTCCCATAGGTGATTGGGAATGGAATGTTGGGGATCTTTTTGAGGGCAAAGAGGGCATGCACCTCCATCATTTGCCTGCAGTACTCCAACAACATGATCTTGTCCCCTTAATGTTTGGGAAACAAGTAGGGTTTCTCGGAGAAGCCTGTGACCCTAATGTATGTGTGTTGTTGAAATTGAATATAGTAATGTCCATAACTATGGACCAAGTTCATCACCTCAGAAGACAGGCGGTATCCGACATCCCAGGTGGGTGTAAGAAGATGGTAATAAACGAATGCATCATTTACCTGGCAGAAACTGGGGAAGCTGGCCTCCCATTGAACTTGTGAGAAATGGTCCCATGGTGCCTTTTGTCTCAGGCCAATCCTGAGCATGTCATCAGTAAGAAGACCATGGATGAGGGGCCTCTGCTGCACTAGGGCCCAGAAAACATAAGAAGACATGTAAAACTTCTTCTTCCTATTCAGTTGCTGGAACTGGGAGTCGACATGGTTGGAGATTATTGTGGCCCAGTCAAAGTTTCCTCCCTTGGTGTAGATGCCAAGGAGGAAATAGTACATCCATCTGGAAAAATCTTGGGTGGAGGGCTGCCCAAAGACCCGGGCCAATGCTATCATCCCCATCTAGATGCTCTCCTTGAATTCAGAGCGGGGAATCTCTATCTTCATCCTTTTTGGGTCCCTCTTTGGGGCCTTGAGCCAATGGGTATTCACGTATACCCAGGCAGCATCCTCTAGCTGTGTGAATTGGGTCAAAGCATCAGTCCTTGTAACCACTGAGGCCTTTTCAAACTGTGAGATTCCTAGGCTTGCCTGGAATGTGATTGGGTCGAGGGACACCAGTGGAGTGGGGTATCCTGTAGGCTCTACGGCCACAAGCATTACGGCCTAGACAAAAGAGTTTTAGTTGGTTGCCAGTGTTAGGATAAGCTCTGGAGATTGCATGGAGCATAGGAAGGAAGCTGCCTGGAGGATTTCAGAGTTCCTGACGTTGATCACTAATTTCTCTCCAGCCTATCACTGGATGTGCATTATTTTCACCAAGGCCTGCATCTCTGGCCATGTTTCGATGCTGGTGTCGGTTATCAGCTTGACCTTGGACTCAATCTTTGAGCCCATGATGACATTGTCCTGTATGAATTTCATTTTCGAAGGCATCTTCTCTAGGGCCTTCTCCATCTTGGATTTTACTGCTGCCCTGGTTTCTGCTGCGGAAGGTAGCTCCGGGCTTCTGGGTGGAGAAGATGTGGATGCTTCAGACATGTTTGGAAGATAAACTCTGGGAACCTGCAAGGCAAAGCGACCATCAGAACACGTTTATCAAAATAATTATTCCAGGGTCCGGAGATCTTACCACTGTGATGCTTGCTTTCTTGAAAAGTTAGTTTTATTCAAAAATAACCAAAAAGAAAACACATCATAAACTTAAGATCTTATCAAACATCCGGGTCTGGAGTTTTTTATCACACTTGGTAAAGACACAAGATGGATGATGGTAGGAGACCCGAAACCCAGAGAAATGACCATTGGTGAGGACATGTAAAAGGCAAGTCATTAAGCCCACGTGGGTGCCACGTGCGTAGGTATTAAATGGAAGTTATGGTGATGACGGCGGAGCCAACTGTCTGAACGCATGAAAAGTTAGCCACTTGGCTAGAATTGATTGTGCACATGGGATATAAATAAGATAATGATAGACTTCATGGAGGAGAGAGAAAACTACCTGTTTGAAACTGGTCGAGAGCCGAGTTCCAAACAAGTTATTTTCTGCCCTGAAGTGAGTTTGTGGGTGGAAAACCAGAGGCATAGGTGACTTGACCAGCTTGTCAAGCCACCCAGAAGGATATACATGAAGGCTGAAGGGATATATACAAAGACACAGAGGGATATACAGAGACAATACATGAATATACATGCATATATACAAAATATACAACGCAGAATGACGCCCGCGGGAAAACCAGACAAGACAGAACATATATACAACTATCTACACATTCTATAGACAGACCACTTCTGCATAGAGGGTGAACAACCCTCTGGCAGAGCCAACCCACCAACGGGTGGCGGAACTACAAAACAGAAAACCAGACGAATAGACGACAAAGAAAATAGGACAAAAGAAACCAAACAAAATAGAAGCAAACCAGAGAGGCGGAAGCGGAAAGACCAACCTGAGAACGCAGAAGGCGGAGGAAAGGGAAGAGTTACCGCAAGAGCTCTGCAATAGCTCAAGTCGTCAAATGGTCAGAATCACCACCACAAAGCACTCGCAATTGCCTGAAAGTGACTGCAAGTGTTTGAGCGTTGGTTATCACTAATTCTCTACAAATGCTCTACTAATCGCTTTGAAATCACTCTGTTAATCTCTCTAAGTGCTTGAAGGTTTTAATCGCGATAAATGTGAAAGTGACAGATAATTTTTATTTATACCCGCGGTAAAATGGTAATCCTCCTCCTTCTAGGAATCTCCGGACAAGCAAACCTCTGGACTCCAGGCTTGGGGATTCCCCACGATGATATCCTTAAGAACATCATGGCGAAGAATCCTGGAGTCCAGAATTTGGTTCCCAACGAAGGACAACCTCCAGGACCAGAGTCCCAGAGATGAAAACCAAACAAACAAAACACCACATCGGGGAAGAAAACCCCAGAGAAAGGAAACAAAAGGGAAAGAAAGACAAGGCAAAGCCACAAGAAAAAACAAATAGAAAAAAAAGGGGGACCCAATATTTTGCACACAAAATGTAAGGATGGGGATGTAGGGCATAACACCCTCTTAGTCTGGCCATCTATTTGAGGGTGATATGCTATACTAAAATTGAGCCTAGTGCCCAATGCTACCTATAACTCTCTCCAAAAGGCTTATGTGAACAAGGAGTCTCTATCAAAGATGATCTTACGGGGAATGCCATGAAGTCTAAAAATATCCCACAAAAAAATCTGAGCTACGTCTCATGTTGTGAATGTAGTACGCATGGGTGAGAAGTGGGAAACCTTGGTTAATGTGTCAACTATCACAAAAATAGCATCATGGCGGTGAGAAGACATAGGGAGACCAACAATGAAGTCCATAGATATAGTATCCCACTTCCACTCGGCAATCTCATGTGGCTGCAAGAGCCCACCTGGATGACCATGCTCTGCCTTCACTCTCTAGCACTCAAGACATCTAGCAACAATGCTGGCAATCTATAATCTCATACCCGGCCAATGGTACAACTATCTCATATCAACATGCAATTTCTTAACTCTCAGATGAGCTGCATAAGGTGCTCTATGAGCCTCAAGAATAATAAACTTCCGCAAGTCACCCGTACAAGGTACATAGATGCATCCCCTATGACGTAGAAGTCCATCAGACTCCAAGGAATAATCTACAAATTTCCCCTTGAGGGGTCTCTAAGAATGGATAGACTAACAAACATCCACATAGAATCCATCCCCTGGCAAATGATGCAAAATGCGGTCCCTCAAATCTGTACTAGAAGTCATAGATGAGAGCTCATGTCGCCTCCTACTCAAGGCATCTGTAACTACATTCTCTTTCCCCTTGATGTAACGAACATCAAAATCATACTCACACAAATACTCCATCCATATCCTCTGCCTAGAATTCAGATTGGGCTGAGTAAAGATATACTGTAGGTTCTGATGATCTGAATGAAGCTCAAATCGGTGACCTAGAAGGAAATGTCGCCATCTCACTAAAGCATGAACCACTACTGTGAGTTCTAGGTCATGAGTAGGATAATTAATTTCATGAGTCTTTAGCTTCCTAGACTCAAAATCTATAGGACGACCCTCCTGCATAAGGACTAGTCCTAAACCATCCAATGAAGCATCGGTACATACAACAAAATATGTCAAAGGATCTGGCACTACTAAAATTAGTGCACTAGTGAGGGCTCTCTTGAGCTCCTTGAAATCTCTCTCACACTTCTCTGTCCATTCATACCTCTTCCCCTTTCTCTGAAGGGAGGTGATGGGATGAGCCACTCTAGAAAATCCTTCCATGAAGCGTCTGTAATATCCTGCTAAGCCCATAAAACTCCTAACCTCAGTGGCACTGGTGGGTGCTGGCCAATCCATATTAGCTCTAATCTTTGATGGGTCTACAGAGATCCCATCTCTAGATATAACATGACCAAGATAATGCACCTTGGGTCTAAAGAAGGCACACTTTGACAAGCTGCCATATAACTGATTCTCTCTCAAATGTTGCATAACCTATCTCTGATGCTCCTCCTCATTGCGAGAATATATCAAAATATCATTGAGGAATATTATCACATATTTATCCAAAAATGTATGAAATACTCCATTCATGAGGCCAAATGGCACTACTATGAACTCATAGTGACCATACCTCGTGTAAAAAGTAGTCTTGTGGATATCACTTTCCACAATCCATAATTGATGGTACCCTGACTTCAGATCTATCTTTGAGAACACTCGAGCACCCTGCAATTGATCAAACAGATCATCGATCCTTGGGAGTGGGTATTGGTTCTTAATTGTTACTTTATTCAACTGCCGATAATCAATGCACAATCTAAGTGAACCATCCTTCTTCTTCACAAAAATCATAGGTGCACCCCAAGGTGATACACTAAGTCGGACATGCCCTTTCTCCAAGAGCTCCTCTAACTGAATCTTGAGCTCATCGAGCTCATGTGTGGTCATCCTGTAGGGTGTTCTAGACACTGGCTTAGCTCCAAGTACAAGATCTATGTGAAAATCAACTTCCCTAGGTGGGGGCATACCAGGTAGCTCAGTAGGGAATACATCTACAAACTCTTGAAGAATAGGATAATCCTTGAGTGAAGGCTCTCCTCTTGAATCCTCCTCTCTATCACTAATGGTGATGGAAAATAACTGACATCACTTCCACATACACCGCCTAAGCTGCATAGCAAAAATAATGTGAAGGGATACGTCTTTGTACCCCAATTATCACCATAGAAGTGTCGTGATCATCAACACACTCAACCCTCTTCTGACAAAAATCCACCTTGGCACTATGGGCACATAGCCAATCCATGCCAAGGACTATATCATAAGAACCTAGAGGGGTAATGTGGAGATTAGTCATTGTGATAAGGTCTCCAATGTGAATCTGACATCCGTGAACTAAGGAACTAACAAAGACTCTAGCTCCCAAAGCTAACTCAACCTCCCAATTGACACCCTGTCTAACTGCCACCAGCCCGCAACGCTCCACTACATAGGGAGATATAAAAGAGTTTGTGGCTCCTAAATCAAACAAGATAGAAACACTAGTACCGTGAATAATACCTACGACCTCAATGACCGTGGCCCAGTGCTTGGCCTAGCGGTTATCAACCACTACAAAAACTCTATGGGATCTACCCATATCTCCAACTGTAGGCTCTAAGGTAGCCCCTCTCTGACCACTAGCTGACTATCCCTGAGGGCACTCTCTCACTAAATAACCCATACCACCACAAGAGTAACATGGCCCCAGAGTCTGAATCTACACTCCCTGTGTCCTAGGCTACTGTGACCCTCTAGTCCTGCTAGAACCACTATATCCACCCCTAGAGGATTGCTGAGTCCTAGGTGACTGTGTCTGAGGGGTCTGTGTCCTATGATCCTGTCTAGGGCCCTAAGACTGCCACTGCTTGGGCTTAGAGCCCTGATAACCCTATGAATGCCTCTGCCTGGAAACCTGCTAGGATCTCTGCTACTGAGACTATTGACCCTTAAAGGATCCTGCTGAGTGATTCTATTTCCCTTTCCAAGAGGGCCTCTGCTATCTTGACTGCTGGGAAGAGGGGTTTCAGTGCTGGGACAGATCCTAAGACTCCTGTCTAGTATGGATCTCCTCAGCTGCAAGTGTCATCTCAACTACCCCTCTCAATGTGGTAGGGAATGCTAGGTGTACTGTGCTCTGAAGAGACATATTAAGTTTGTTAATGAAATGGTGAATATGTAGTTTCTCATCCTTCATGTAATCAACATATGGAAGGAGCTCAAGAAACTGACTCTCATACCGGTTCACTGTGAGGCCTCTCTGCTAGAGATCATGGAAATCCTCTATCTGTCTCTATCTAAAATGCTTAGAGAGATATCTCTCATGGAAACGGGCCTCAAAATTCTCCTAAGTGAGTGTGTCAATACTCACTCCACCAATGCACACCTCCTGCTCCCACCAAGTGGAAGCCTTCTCCCATAAGATTACTCCCATAAGGGTGCAATCCAAAACATCACTATAAAATCTGTAACCAAGCCTCTGCTACTGACCCATCAGTGGATCCTAAAAACAAGGATGGATGGAGTCGTAATAACTCCCAGATCTCATCTCCAACATCTCTAGGGGGTCTCTCCCTGGCACGTAACTCATGCTCACATGGTATAACCACCCGATGAACTGACTCACCCTCCGTATCATCATGACCCTAAACAGATATGGCTGGAGGACTCCTACTCCTCTCTCATTCTCTAAAACATGTGCTTCCCCTTCGGGAACCTACTACTGAACTATGGGTGGTAGTCTCTGTTGAATCACCCCAATCAGATTTTGGAGAATATCCATAATATCCTAGTTAGGGTTCGGAGGTGGTGGTGGAGGTGGATCCTCCTACCCTGCCCCCGCATGGGGAGCTCTATGACCCCTGCCTTATTGGTTATCTCTAGTGACCGCAGGCATCCCACACAATGATTTAAGTTTAGAGAGAGTTGAAACATAATGGGTTAGGTTCCTTATGTCGAAAACCTGGCTTTAATACCAAAATGTCATGCCCAAAGCTAGGGAAAAACACACACACAAATTTTTTTCTTTAAAATGCATAAGTATGTACAACTAATAGGGGGAGAGTTGGAAGGATAATAGCAAGCAATAGTTAACCTTCGAATTACAAGGTATATGCGCAGATTGAAATAAGGGTCAAGCCACAAATAGATGCAAAATTGGGCCTCAACTTGTTTCACGGGTTATTTGAATACTCAACTCAGGTTTATCTAACTCTGATTTCTTGTTTAAAAATATGATGGTAGCTAGTGGTTCAGGAACATATGTTGATCTGGGTTTCCCTTACTTAACCTTAAACATAGATTGCAACTTAATTCATCCAAGTTTAATTCTAGTTAACATTAGACATTTAGATATTGACAACATTGAGATTGAATAACAATTTCACTATATTAATCAACTATTAATTAAATTCCAATAACTAAAATCAAGTCTGATTTCCTAACCTACTAACACCATTAATAAAATTATTCTCCTATGATAAAACAACATGCTTTTATAATCCATAGATTTCTAACATATGACTTTAATTTAACCTTTTCATTTAGACATAAGAAATATCTCCTAATACAACATTTAAATTTACTTTTAATTACAATTGAGTATAAACCTTAATCCCCTGAATACAAGAGCAATATAATCCCCCTTTTTATTTTGATAATAAATTAAAATTACACATTAACTATACAATTTAATCAACTGGGCACTTCGCCTCTCTAAATGACTAAACAATACTTTAGACAAAAATTTCAATCTATTAAACTCACAAATCTCACCATTATAAATTAATCTAAACAATAATGCTAGGTTCCCATTTAAAATGATTTACTACAATATTGATAAATAATTCCAACACCAATAAAAATTAAAACCACGTTTGATACCCTAAAAGATTCCAATGCTAGTTGAAATGAAAACACGTTTAATACACAAAATACCAATTAAAAATTAAAACATATTTAATACATTAAAAGTTTCCAATGCCCATTAAAATTAACACATTAAAGTTATATACTTAATATTACATGCTACACCATTAATATAATGTACAAGGGAAAATGCTATTAAAAAGGAATTAAAAATCAATATAAGAAACAAAACCTAATAACTAGCTTAACCATCAACTAACTCCTAATTAACCTATAAAACTATACATCTAACTCCCCATTAACCTCTAACCCTAACTACCCACCAACAATAAGTCTATCCCTTAATTTAATCATAACAAAACAAAAGCAAGGGGTTTCAAAATCAGCAAAGGGGAAAGGTAGGTGACAAGACATGCATGGCCCACCATACTACCCACTAAACATTAATCTAACCTTTCATTATCAAGAATCGGCATGAGGTTTTCGAAATATGAACAAGGGAAGAGTACAGATCAAAGGACATGGTCTTGGGGCCCACCAAACAACATTCCCCATCCCCAAAGCAAGAAATTCACATGGTAAGGGGAGAAGGATTTCACAGCAAGTGAGGGCACAGTTTGCAAGGAGGTGATAGGGTTTTTTGTGGCCCACTAAACCAAAAAGTCACATCCCAAGAAAATTCGCATACCAGGAAGGGGTTGACTTAAAAAAGGGTCATGTCAGGTTTAACATAGCATGACAGGAAGTAAGGAGGGTGGCGCTTCCCAAGTAGTGCAGCCCCTTTTTTTAAAAAGTGATTTATTTAATATTTAACTTAGCACAATACATTGTCTATGCAAAAAATGTGAGATAACAAAGTGGGACCCACGGGAGAGGTGAGAATTAAGGTGAGTTTAGCTAGGTAATTAGGATTTAATTTGCATGTTTAATTTACTAAGATATAATTTCAAATTAATTAGAGGGAAACCCATTTGGGAAAGGAATATTCTCTGTGGTAAGAGAATATTTCCTTTCCCATACAAATTGCAGAGAGCTTTTTATGCTCTAATTCTACAAAATGAGATGGGCTTGGTTATAAGCTCTTACATTTTAGATTTGTTAGGTTCATTTTTTTTTTAAGAAGTTCATAGTGCATATTAGGATTGATTTAATGAACAATATACAAGAGGGACCAATAGTATTTACTAAATTTCATGATGACATGCAAACTAATTAAATTTGTTGTTGATTTTCAAGTTATTTCTCCTCCTCAAGAGCTGGGATAAAAATGCAGATTTCTATTGGAGAAGGTTGAATCTAGGAGGTTTTCAAGATGCAAAATTTCTTAAGATAGAAGGGAATGAAACTAAAATATTATTTTTCTCTTTCAATTTGGTTATCCTTCTATTCATGGGTGGTTAACTCCTCCTCTTATAGGAATTTAAATGCAATATTCAAGGGCTAAGGATTCAATCTTTACAACATGATAATATTATAACTTACATTTGTAAGAAAACTCAGGTGCGGAAACAGCTTCCTAAACTAATCTCTATAGGAAAGTATTGTGAAAATTATTTTAAATCCTTACAATTTTAGATTTGTTAACTACTTTAACAATGATATTTCAGCCACATACCATGCATATAGAAAATAGAGAATGACACAATGATTTACCATGGGGAAAACCTTTCGGTAAAAAAATGCCAGCACTCAAAAACCTGCACAATATATTATCTTCAACACAACGGTTACAATACACTTGCAATGCAAGTTCTTTCAGGAGACAATCGACACTCTAAGACAAATCTAGTAGCACCAGATCATACCAACAATACACTCTTTTTGTATCCATTCATGTAACCCTAAAAACATTTATATCATGTGCTTTCCTTTTTAGGGCAACTTCCAAGGATAGCCGTATTAGGGTTTTACCATTCTCTGAGAAAATAGGAAGAGTGTAAAGTACTCAACTTTATCAGTTGCCACATGTCTTGCATGTCTTCACCTATCATTGAAATCTCCTAGAAATAGCTCTTACGTGTCATCGAAATCCATCATAACTGTTTCAGCCATGATCTCCTTACACACAATTCAAGATGACAACACATTAAGTGGAGTGACACATAAACATGCCAATTAGACATGTACACTCACACTTGATTACATTATTTGCAATAAAATACATTTTACAAAAGAAATAATAAGAATAGGAATTATCCAAGGTTGAGACACCTTATTCCAAACATTCTCCCACTTGTCAAACACCTTGTAAGAGCAATAGGAACATAACAGGAACTAACCGCTATAGGCCAAAAGGCCCATAGACTCCAAACACCATCTAAACTTTTTAGTGCCCACTAGTTTCGTTAATGCATCTGTAACATTCTTCACAGTATCTACCTTCTCCAAATTTACCTTTCTATCTTCCACCATATCTCTCATAAAGTGAAACTTCACATCAATGTGCTTTGTTCTGGCATGGAAAGTTGGATTCTTCGCAAGGCAAATAGCACTCTGACTATCACACCAAATAGTTATTTGTTTTGCATCAACACCAACATCAAAACACAATCTCCTAAGCCAAATGGCTTCCTTACAAGCATGAGTAGCATCCATGTACTCAGCTTTTGTAGTGGACAAAGTAACCACAGGTTGTCACTTACTCATCCAACTGATGGCACCACCAAACATAGTGAACACATAAGCACTGGTGGATCTCCTGCTATTAATATCACCTGCCCAATCTAAATCTACAAACCCACGAATACAAACTGAATGCAGAGATCCAAAAGAGTTACCATGGTAACATATGGAGTAATTTGATGTACCCCTCAAATATCTGAATACTCGCTTAACTACATCCCAATGTACCCGTCCAAGCTTAGCCATAAACTAACTCAGGACTCCCACTGCTTGGGAAATATCTGGTCTAGTACAGACCATAGCATACATAAGACTGCCAATTGCACTAGCATAAGGTACTCTACTCATGTCCTCCACCTCACTAGGAGATTTTGGACAATCATCTATAGATAACTTTGTTCCCACTGAAATAGGAACACATAGTGGTCTACAATCTGCCATGTTGAACTTGTCCAACACAGACTTCACATACTTACTCTGACTCAACCAAAGTTTTATGTTAGACCTGTCTCTACTGATTTTTATACCCAATATGTACCTTGCTACCCCAATATTTTTCATCTCAAACTGTGCTGACAACTGAGATTTAAAATCAGAAATCATACCCTTACGCTTCCCAAACAACAACATATCATCAACATATAATGCAACAATAAGAAGGCAATCATTTTCAACTCTGAAATAAACATAATGATCTGATTTTGATCTTACAAATCCAATTGACAACACAAAGGCATCA
>MU228190.1:3730226-3741448 GCA_018584345.1 Thuja plicata | reverse complement strand
TTGGAAATAAGAAGAAAGAAGAAAGTCTTATAATCCTAAATAATGGATGAAGAGTTTAATAGATTTGAATTGATTAAGACCTTAATTGAAATGAATTAGAAGATAATTACTAACCTCAAAATATCACAGATCTAAAGAATGTTGTATTTCAGGTGTCTGTACTAAGTTTTCAGAAGTTTTGCAACCGGATCGGGCATAGAAACACAAAAACAGAGAAAATAAAGAAATATTTTCTAGATCTGGCTGAGGTTGATTTTGACATCCCAAAATAGAATGTTGATTATAACCCAAAAAAAATGTCAATTTTGACCCAAAATAGAAATTTGACCTTGACCTGCACACTCTGATAGAAAATCTATTTGCAGATCCCAAAAGTTTTCCAAAAAGGGTATCCAGATCTGCACTTGAAACTAATGTCCTGAACCTGTACTTGCAAGAAAACTAGTTTGGGGGGGAGGGGTTTGCTTTGGTCAAACCTGAATTTTTGAATTAACCTTAAAGTATAATTTAAATTGTATTAATAAACAAATCAAATAAACCAATTCACCTTGCTTGTATAAAAACCCTTGTGGCAGATTCGAATCCTTGGATCCACAAGTATGTATGCACTAAATGAATGTAGAATGTAGAATGTAGGATGTATGATGTAGGATGTAGGATGTCTTAAATCAATTACTTGTAGGTCTTCAACACATATATTGAATGGATCTTGGAATAGGAAGAGGCCTACATGGATGTGGATGGAGAAATCTTCAACAAGAGGGCTCCATGGAGCTTGAATCCTTCAATGGCTACCAATGGATCTCATTGATGAATTGAATGCTTGAATGTATTTGAAAGATTGAATTCTTGAGAGTATATTCTTGCTTCAATAGATCATGCATAGATTTTTTGTGGATGAAATTTCTTCTTGCGTCTTTTCTTTTCAAGTCTTAGATGGTTCGTGCTTATGCTTGGTTGTGCTTTGATTCTTGCTTAGAGAAATTGAGAGGAGAAAGCTTCCTTATATACCAATCTAGATCACAGCCTTCTAGAGATTCCTACATAGGAGAATTAAATTCCAATTAGACCTATACCCTTATAACTGAACCTATATTAAATATAATTTCAAGGGTCGTTGCCTCGAAGACCAAAACAGCCGACCCAGAAGTGGGAATTGAATTTTTCTGAAGCCCAACATTTGGAAACCACAGAAACCTAAAATTTGGAGCCCAAGTCTAGGTTGAGGTCAACCCTAACCTAGGTGAGGGTTGATTTTTACCTTGACCTAGGTCAGGGTCGAGGTCGACCTTGACCAATAAGGTCAACCTTGACCCTAAGGTCAAGAAACTAAGATTTGCAGATTAGGGAGCCAGAAATAGGTTGGAGAGAAGTTGAAAAGGGAGTACAACAAGGGTAAAATATAGATCCAAGTCAAAGAACCATTCAAGGCACTTGACATGATCCCAAACCACTTTTTCAGAGGGCTAAGCTAGTCCAAAATGGAAGTGCTTCCATTTTTTGACTATAGAGGGAGAAATAATTAACCGTATTGATCGGTGTATAGGAGGTGTATAGGAAGAACAATTTCAGCCACTTAAAGTGGTAGTGGTCAAGTTATAGAGAAAATAAAACAATGTGATCTTAGAGGAGACATTCATATGGTATGAGGAATCCATTCTTCTGACAGCGATAGATAATTTGATATTTTGAGTGAATTATATTTTTGATGTGGAAGACAATGTACCTATTGGGTCACCAATCATAATTTCATGATTAATCAGTTAGGGCGGTGGATCTAAGGTTAGATATGTTAGACTAACTGAGAGGGAGGTGAATCAGTTAGAATCAATTAGATCCCAATTATCCTACAGTCCCAAATTCCTCCAGATGTATATAAAAACAAATTCAAACATATAATTCAACTTGGTGAAATGTATTATGTATCTCAAACTTTAGTCAATAGTGTTTACTGAGTATTAGTAAATTAATACTGTGATTACCAATCTAGATCAATAAAGTAAAGTGTAAAGTAAAATAAAAATCCACAATATTCATGCAAATTGACACATAGGTTTTTAACGTGGAAACCCAGCTTAGGGAAAAACCACCTGGGATTGGTAACCCAAAATATTTTCACTGTTCTGAAGTGAGCTCGGTGAAGAGACAACCCTGTTAAAGGTAACAATGCACACTGTTAAATGTGAGTTGGTTAGAGGATTTAAAACTAACATTTCTCTCTTGACCATGCATTCACTATGGGATCAACAATAAAACACTCAACATTTATTAGAATGTCATAATAAAGACTTTCACTGTCCTACTCAGTTAAGAGATTTATCTATAACAATGGTTAAAATGATACAGTAATGATCTGATTCAAATACAACTCTATTTTCTAGATTTTCAGATCTATGCTAAGTACATAATACCTCTGATCAATTTTTTCACTTTATATCTTCTCATACTTCATACTTGTTCTACTCGGTAATGCTCTCTCCTCTATTTTCTTGGTGATGTCTGCAAAAAACACTCGGTTCTATCTTTAACCAGTTTGATCAGTCATGCATTCAAATTCACATGTATGTGTCAGGTGTAGCATGTATATTCATATTGAATCTCTTGTCTCTTATTAAAGATCACATCTCATTTAATTTCCATCCTTCATATTTTTTCTCTTAATCTCCATCGTTGATTTACCGACTTAAGCCATCCTCGACAGTTATGTTAAAAACACATTTCAATATTTGTTGTTTGATCTTCATGGAATTTTCATAACCATTGATCAAAATAAAAAACTTTATCTTTTGCCTTGAAATCACCAATTTTTAGCTCAACATTCTAGTCAGCCTCAATTTGATTAAATTTCTCAGATAATAGTTGTGTTAGTGATCCCTAGCTCGGTTATAATTGTGCTCCGTATACACTCTATTTTTCTTGATGTTCACTGTCTCTCAGTGTATACAGAACTCTTCATTTACCGATCATGTAAATAGTGTTTGTTCTAGTTCTCCAATCCATAACAAAAAATTTCCACCATAATAATACTCAAATAAGTTGACATCAATGATAACACATTAATTGATAATGTTTATCATCACTTTTGCAACTCGACTGACTATCAACAAATGACTTCAAACATACAATCAGTTGTAGCTCATCAATCTCTCCATTTGGCTTTGATGGAAACATAATATCAAATATCAAATAAAAAATTCCATAAAACAAATATCAAAATTTTGTGCTACAACTACAACAATTATGTAGCTCTCCTTAGCTTGAAAATAAAAACTATTTTAGTAAAAAAAATCTCACCATGTAGACTCTCCCTGCAGTTTTGACTTTTTTGTTCTTGAATCTCTCTATAGATTAGATATGTATCTCCCTTTCTATTTTCTCTTGTTAGTGGATAGATATTTCATTCATTGATCATTCTCTCTCCCTTTATATTTCATCAATCAACTCTCTCCCTTTGACAACAATGCCATAAAGAAATATACAACTCTTTAGTATCCAAATAAAATATCTCTGATATTTGGTGCAGTAGGTGCATTTTAGTGTACTGATATCTCTATTTTAGTCTAGTTTAGCTTTGCATCAACATAATTGATATTCTTATTTCATGTAGGTTTATGCAACCTCCTAATCAGCTTAGTTACCAATAAACAAGGGACGGACCCCTAGTCTACCTCTCAAGTACTCAAATCTATCCTTCGGTAAGGGTTTGGTGAATATGTCTTCAAATTGTACTTTTGATTGTACATATTCCAATATTACTTGTTTATCTTGTACTTGTTCCCTCAAGTACTGGTATTTGATAGACATGTGTTTTTTCTTTTCATGCATTATAGGATTCTTTGAAATATTTATAGCGCTTGCATTATCACAGTAAATTATCACTGGGTCAGTGATCTCTTCATTCATTCCTTTCAAGAGTTGTTTTATCCATGCTATGTTCAAATAGTTTGCAGCAGCAAAAACATACTCTTCTTCTGCAGTTAACTAAGATATGAATCCTTGCTTCTTTCTTATCCAAGTAATTAATATTTCTCTAATAAATAATGCTCCACCACTAGTGCTCTTTCTATCATTAATGTTCCCAGCCCAGTCAGCATCAGTATAAACTTTCAATTTAAACTTTCCTTCTCTTCTATACCATAGTCCATAATCCTCAGTATTCTTCAAATATCTAACAATTCTTTTTAGAGCAGTCATATGTGATTCTCTGGGATTAGAAAAAAATATTGAAACTATTCCAACTGTGTGTTCTATGTCAGATCTTGTGTGTACAACATACATCAATTTACCAATCATAAATCTGTACAAAGTTTGATTTACCTTAGGTGTCTTGACTTCTTTTTTCAGCTTTAATCCTCTCACCATAGGTATTCCGACTGGTTTTGATTCTTCCACTATGGATGTCTTTAGTACTTCCTTGATGTATTTTGATTGATTAAGGTAGATACCTGCAGTCTTTTGTAAAATTTGCAATCCAAGAAAAAAATTGATCTCTCCAAACATTGACATTTCAAATTCTTTCCTCATTTCATCAACAAATGAAGTGCATAGGTTGTCATTACCTCCAAATATAATATCATAAGAAAATATTTCAGCAATAAGGGTCTTATCATCGTTTCCTCCTTTTAAATACAAATTGTTGTTATCACTTGTTCGAATAAATTCAATACTTATAAGATAAGATTGTAATCTTTCATACCATTCTCTTGGTGCTTGTTTCAATTGATATAAACCTTTGTGTAACTTACATACCATGTTTGTCTTATCAAGATCAATAAATCCTTCAATTTTTTCAATGTATACCTCTTCTTCTAGTATTCCATTCAAAAATGTAGACTTAACATCCATCTAATATACTTTGAATCCTTTATATGAAGCGTATGCAAGTAGTGTTATTACTCCTTCAAGTCTACAAATGGGTGAAAAAGTTTCTCCATAGTCAATTCCTTCTTCTTGTGCATACCCTTCACAAACTAATCTAGCTTTATTTTTGGTTACTTCTCCATTCTCATTCAATTTGTTTTTGAATATCCATTTCATGCCAATGACATTTTTATCACTCAGTCTCAGTAATAATGTTCATTTCTTATTTTTTTGTATCTTCTCAATTTCCTCATTCATAGCATTAATCCATTCTTCATTTTTTAATGCATCTCTAATATTCTTAGGCTCAAATTCACAAATTAAACAAGTGTTTTCTCTAAAATTACTTCTTTTCATCATGCCTACTCATTTATCTCCAACAATCTAATTTTGTGGATGATGTCTTCTCCCATATCTAGCAAGTATAGGTTCAAATTTTTGTTCTTCATTATCTTCTCTTGTAGGTTCATTGTGTCTAGGTTCATTGTGTCCATGTTCATTGTGTTTAGGTTCATGATCTTCAGTTTTGGCACCTTCCTGATTCTCGGTATATGCTACATGTTTCCTGGTGACATTACCCTATTGCACGGTAACATTAGGCATCTCCATTGATATAGTATCAGGTTCTTCCATGTAGACAAATCTACTGTAATCTTATGTTTGTTGCATGTTGTCCTCATTATTTTGCTCACCAAATTCATCAACTTTCACATTTACACTTTCAATGATTTTTTTAGATGTCTTGTTCAAACATTTGTAAGCTTTACTCTTAGTATAATATCTAAGAAATATTCCTTCATCACTTTTTGAATCAAATTTACCATTTTGGTCATCTTTCAGAACATAACATTGACCACCACATATTCTAAAATATCTCACATTAGGTGTATAACCGTACCATAGCTCATAAGGTGTTTTGTTTGATTCTTTCTTCAGTTGTACTCAGTTCCATGTGTAAACAATTGTGCTGACTGTTTCTCTCTAGTATGTTTGTGCAAAACTCTTTTCAATCATCAGCGTTCTAGCACAATCAATAATTGATCTATTCGTTCTTTCAACAATTCCATTCTGATGTGGTGTCCTTGGTGCAAAAAATTTTGTTTTGATTGCATACTCATTACAAAAGTTACTGAACTCATTAGAAATAAATTCACCTCCTCTATCAGATCTCAAACACTTCAAATCTCTAAAAGTTTCTTTTTCCACTTTAGCTTTGTACCATTGAAACATCTTAAATACTTCAGATTTTTCTTTTAGGAACATGATAGTCATCATTCTAGAGTAGTCATCAACAAATAAAATAAAGTATATATCCCCATAATAGATCTGTGTTCTTATTGTTCCACCAAGGTCTATATGAACTAACTCCAAAATATCATTAGATGAAAAATTCTTGCTCTTGAAACTAGATTTTGACATCTTTCATATTTGACAATTTTTGCACATTACATGGTCTGGTTTAGATAAGCTTAGTAAGCCTCCAACTTTTATTTTATTACTAATATTAACCATGTCATCAAAATTTAGATGAAAAAGACTTTTATGCCATAACCATATATCTTAATTCATTTTCAATAAGCAATTAGTTTCAGAAGTATCAAGGTAGAATAGGTTATCTTTATATTGTTCACCTGTGTTGATCAATTTTCTTATTCCATCATAGATTCTAGCTTTTATGTTTTCAAATGCGACTCAGTGACCTGTTTTATTCAACTGTGAAACACTCAACAGATTATAGTTAAGTCCTTTTACCCAATATGCATTCTCACATTTGATTTGATTGTTCAGCACAATAGTACCTTTTCCTTCTACTTGACAAGGTGTATCATTTCCCATTCTAACATATCCACCTTCATAGTGTTCAATAAATTCAAATTTTCCCTTATCTCTAATCATGTGATGTGTACAACCTCTATCAATAACCCAAATTTCATGCTTACTAACTTTAGAAATAAGTGATGTTTCTACATACCTTTCATCTTCATCTAAATCATCTTTCAAAGCTACAAACACTGTCTCAATATCTTCATCATTGTCAGAACCACTGTCATTATCTTTATCTCCAGCAATGTAACAATATTTCTTGCCTTTATCTTTGTAATCTTGGTTAACTTTTCTGTCATACTGTTGGTTTCTTTTGTAGTCTCATTCATCCTTTCTATCATTAGATCTATCATTTCTTTCATCATTCTTTCTATTAGGGCATCTTGCAGAAAAATGGCCAATCTCTTTATAGTTAAAACATATCAAAGGTAGTTTACCTTTATATCTTCCTTTACCTTTGTGCAATCTTCTAACCATTAAAGCTTCAAGTTCATCAAGTTCCTTGTCATCACTATCATTGTCACTGTTATTTCTGATTATGTGTTTGCTACTAGATTTACCAATTTTCAAAGTAGACATAAATGCAGATTCCATTGAAGGTACAATACTATTTTCAAAGTTATTAATCTCAAAAGAAATAAATCTTCCAACAAGACTATCAATAGTAATATTATTTCTAGGTGTTGATTTGATTTCATGTATTGCAGAGACTCTTATAGAATAAATAGGAAATAGAGTTCTAAGAATCTTACTCACAATAGTTTCTTCATCAATAGTTCCACCAGAACCTCGAATAGAATTCACAACTTCCTTAATTTGGGTATTTTACTGTGTTATGTTCTCTCCTTCCTTCAATCACATACCATCAAACTTTCCTTGAAGACTCTCAACTTTGGCTCTTAATACATTTTCATCTCCTTCGTAAACTAGTTTAAGTTGGTCTCACATCTTCTTGGCAGTTGTACATGTCTTGATGTCCTGAAATTCTTCATCAGTAAGTGAAGAAGTGATCTCCACCATGATAAGGTTATGTTCATGTTTCTCTTTCATCTGATTAAGAGTCAAAGGTCTAGTAGGTATAATGAATTCATTATCCTGATAATCCGCAATGTTGTCTCAAATTCCTGATAGTTATAGTCTCATTCTTCTTTTCCATGTCGAGAAGTTATCCTTGTTTAGCTTACGTGTGTCTCTCTTATATATCTTGTGATCTTTAGTTTAAGTCCTTCAAAAATTTATTCTAAGCATTGTATACTTGGATACCAATTGTTAGAATAACTGAGAGGGGGGTGAATCAGTTAGAATCAGTTATCTCCCAATTATCCTATAGTCTGAAATTCCTCTAGATGTATATAAAAAAAAATTCAAACATATAATTCAACTTAGTGAAATGTATTCTGTATCTCAAACATTAGCCAATAGTGTTTACCGAGTATCAATAAATAAATACTGTGATTACTGATCTAGGTAAATAAAGTGAAGTGTAAAGTAAAATAACAATTCACAACATTCATGCACATTGACACAGATTTTTAACGTGGAAACCTAGCTAATGGAAAAACCTCCTAGGACCAATAACCCAAGATATTTTCACTCTTCTAAAGTGAGCACGGTGAAGAGCCAACCCTATTAATGGTTACAATGCACATTGTTAAATGTGACCTAGTTGGAGGATTTAAAACTAATATTTCTCTCTTGACCATGCATTCACTATGGGGTCAACAAGAAAACACTCAACATTCATTAGAATATCATAATAAAGACTTTCACTCTCTTATTCAGTTAAGAGATTTATTTGTAACAATGGTTAAACTGATATAGTAATGATCTGATTCAAATACAACTCTTTTTTGTAGATTTTCAAATCTATGCTAAGTACATAATACCTCTGATCAATTTCTTCACTTCAGTTCTTCTCATACTTCATACTTGTTCTTCTCAATAATTCTCTCTCCTCTATTTTCTCGGTGATGTCTACACAAAATGCTCGATTTTGTCTTTAACCATTTTTTATGCTCAAAAATGCTAGATCTGATATCCAGTTGTTTTCACCAACTAACAAATTCAACCATGATTATGGTTTGAATCCCTACAATTTAGGTTATTAAAGCAAGGATGGTAGGCCCAAATCTAAATTTTTGAAAATATTTCAAACTAGTCTAAATTATAAAAATATCTATAAAGTTCGATTATTTATAATTTTTAACCCTACATCAAAATATAATCATCTAAATATATTTGAAATAAAAGTATAATGATAGAAGAAATGAATCTAATACTAGTAAATACAATGTATAAAAAATGGAGATGGTTCATGTGGAATGAGATGTGTGATGATTTTGGAATGGTATTGAGGGAAGATAAGATTCTCCTCCTAGCCCAAAATTTCACAAAGGAAAGATCCACTTTGATCAACCATAAGAAAATGGTTAATGCACAAATGCAACAATCGATCAAAAATAAGAAGAAAGAAGAAAGTATTACAATCCTGAATAATGGATAAAGAGTATATAATAGTTTTGAATAGATTAAAACCTTAATTGAAATGAATTAAAGGCAAGTACTAACCTTGAAATATAGTAGATCTGGAAAAGCCTATTTTCTTATGTCTATGTTGAGTTTCAGTAAATTTTGCAACCGGATCTAGAACAGAAATGCAGAGACAGACAAACCCCAGAAATATTTTTGTTTTCTGAGTCAAGTCTATCTTGACCACTTTGCAGGGGTGCCATTGTACCCAAAATTGTCAACCTCAACCTCCACTGCCCTGACGGAAATTCTGTTTGCGAATCCCAAAAGTTGGCCGAAAAGGGTATCCAAATATGCTCTTGAATTTGTTGTACTGTACCTATAGATGCAAGAAAAATGGTTTTTTTTTGGGGGGGGAGAGGTATTCCTTGGTCAAACCCCAGTTTAGGAATTAACCTTAAAGTATAATTGAAATTGCATAAATAAACAAAGTAAATAAATGAATTCGCCTTGCTTGTATAGAAACCCTTGTGGAGGATTCGAATCCTTGGATCCACAAGTATGTATGCTCCAAATGAATGTAGAATTTAGAATGTAGGATGTAGGATGTCTCATATCAATTTCTTTTAGGTCTTCAACACCAATCTTGAATGGATCTTGGAATAGGAAGAGGCTTTCTTGGATGTGGATAGAGAAATCTTCAACAAGAGGGCTCCATAGAGCTTGAATCCTTCAATGGCTACCAAAGGATATCCTTGATGAATGGAATCCTTGAATGTTCTTGAAATATTTAATTCTTGATAGTAGATGATTTTTCTATTAGCTTGCTTCAAGTATTGCTTCTTAACTTGTCTTTCACACAAGCTTTCACTTGCTTAGATAGTTAGAGAAAATGAGAGGAGAAGGCTTCCTTATATACCAATCTAGGGAAAAATACTCTAGAGAGGCTTACATAGGAGAATTAAATTCCAATTAGAACTATACCCCTAGAAGTGGACCTATATTAAATGTAATTTCAAGATTATTTTCCTCAAAGACTGAAAAAGCTGACCTAGAAGCAGGAATTAAATTTTTCTGAAGCCCGTCATCCAAAAACCCTAGAAACTTGAAAATCGGAGCCTGGGTCAAGGTCAAGGTCAACTCTGACCTAGATTAGAGTCATGGTCGACCTTGACCTAGGTCAGTGTCGAGGTTTACCTCAACCTAGAAGGTTGACCTTGACTCTGAGGTCAAGAAACTCAAATTGGCAGATCAGGGTGCCGAAAATAGGCTAGAGAGAAGTGGAAAAGGGGGAAAAAAGGGGGGAAAATCCATATCCAATTCAAAGACCCATTCAAGGTGCTTGACATGACCCCAAACCACTTACTCAGAGGGATAAACTATTCCAAAATGGAATTTATTCCATTTTCTGACTATACATTTAGCCCCCACTTTAGCAAGAGTATGGACTCGATGCAAACTCTTGGTAAAGGAGATCATAAAGAAAAGATAATCTTATTGAAATCAAAAGGGAAAAATGAATCCTCAAGCCCCCAGGGACTTAAGTATTTATCAACCCAAAGATCACGATAAGAGAGACATCACCAGTCAAAGAGAAAAAGAGAGAGGGTGTGATTACCTCACCCAATGAGAACCTATGTCCCATTGTGAATCACACAAGAAAAAAGTGTAACGGGCAAGATGGAGTTGAAATGCCTAGTGAATGTGGCTACTCACTAGTCAACCCATCAAGATTTTACCCTTAGGAATATTCTATTCCAAAAGAGCAGAGTCAAAATATAGAAAGATCCAGTCTTAAGGACATCTTCCATCCTTAAGGGATCAAAACATTGTATATTGAAACTGGAGGGATCAAGATATCTTGTAAGGTAAAAATCCATGCTTTAAGGATCAGTCTCTAATCTATAAAGGGAGAAAAGTTTTAATTTTTAAAAATATTTTGAAAGTGTGTGTGTGTGTGTGTGTGTGTGTGTGTGTGTGTGTGTGTGTGTGTGTGTGTGTGTGTGTGTGTGTGTGTGTGTGTGTGTGTGTGTGTGTGTGTGTGTGTGTGTGTGTGTGTGTGTGTGTGT
>MU228190.1:3718487-3730176 GCA_018584345.1 Thuja plicata | reverse complement strand
GTGTGTGTGTGTGTGTGTGTGTGTGTGTGTGTGTGTGTGTGTGTGTGTGTGTGTGTGTGTGTGTGTGTGTGTGTGTGTGTGTGAAAAGGTGAGTAGGGTGTATTCCCACATGTTAAATTCATTTCTAACACTTTAACAGGAGCAATGACTTTAACGAAAACATAACCAAATCTACTGATTATGTTTCCACTATGAGATGCCCCCTAGCAAAGATAAAATCAAAGGAAATAAACATAAACATACAGAGAACACACAAGGGATCTACCTACCGTGGGTTCAGTATGATCATAGGATAATATGTATATATAGATATTATATTATTCCAAATAAATTGACATCATTCCCCAAATAAAGTAGAACTACAATCACAATGGAGGAAGGAAAGAAAATGCAAGAGTTATGAAGAAGAATCTTTTCAAACCACAACATGGAGACCAAAAAGAATCAGTGCTACCATGTCGCAAATCCAAGCCCAGTACACAAGGAAAGCATTTACAAACAATAGCATAGGTACAACATAATCATGAAAATAATATATAGAAGAATAGAGATACATATAGAAGAATTGTACAACAGGTTTGATTCCTTTATCACCTTGCACCAACAAAGTAACAAGGGTTGTATAAAATAATCTAACAAACATTTAGCAAATACATTACGGGAGAAGCACAATACAATAGAAAAACACAAAAAATTCTACCATGGAGGACAAGCCAATCAAGTGCATTGCCTATTCTCTTCATCTTGGTTTACATCATTTAGGGAAGGTGGGCAACTTGTAAGAAGGATTATATCCAACATCGTAGAAACAATAGCAAGTTCCAAACAAGGATCCTCTTGAGAATCATGATGTTCAATACTAGGTGTAATTATCAGTTGTGTGGAAAGCATATGAGGTAAATCAATATCAAGATCAATAGTCTCATATTCATCATTACCATTAATAGGATCATGAAGAGTATCTTCTTCATCAAGATTAATCAAAATAGAATCTAAGATGTGAATATAATTATCATAATTATTCATCTTAACATCATTATGAACATTAACTTCCTCCAACACATCAGACATAAGCTTGTCAAAAGAAGGTAAATAATTTTGAAGAATAGAGGCACGGGCCCTAGCCTTAGCCTAATGCTTCTTACGACATTCATTGGTAGATTTGTTACGTTTTATCTTGTTTGAAATATGTTGAGAACTAGGAGGAACAACAATCGGTTCCTTTATAGGTTCTATGGGAGGATTAGTAGGACTCTTAGTAGGCTGAAAATTAATATTAGAAGTTTGATTAACATAAATAGAAGCAATGGATAAAGGAGGTAGGGAAGGTGTAGGAAAAATACCATGGTTAAGATCCATCTAAAGCATGCTTAACTCAAGAATCTTGCGATGTTTATAAGCTTGATATGAGAAAAAAAGGTTATCAGGTCAAGAAGGACACGAAATAGGTAATGAAGGCCAAAAGAAGTTAAGGATAGCACAATCCCTAGGCCTAGAAGGTTGATATAAACTATGATTAATAGTTTTCACCTCTTCATCATGATTGAACTTAATACACTTATGGATAGGAGAAGAAACAGAATGCATGGCAGTCAACCAAGGAAAACCAAGCTTAACTTGAAATTGATTAAAAGTATGTACAACAACGAAGGTAGTGTCCACAACTTTACCACAAATATCAACAAGTAAGGTAATAGAACCGAATGATGGATAGAGAAAACCATTACGAGTTTGGATCCACACATCAGATGTATCATATAATCACATTGTAAGTTCTTCATAAAAAGGTTTTCTTTAGTGATGACATTGACAAAGGAAGTAGGATCAACAAGACAAGCACATGTAGGTATCTTAGCAATCCTAGCATAAATATAGAGGAGACCGTCAAGATCAAGATTTAATAGTCTCAGAATGATCAAAGGTGATTGAGAGGTCCCTAGGTCTTTTATCCTTCAATTGTTTTGAATATTTTGATTGAGGTTTTAGTTTAGGTTGAGTTGGAACTTGAAGTTGAGGTTGAGATGGAGGAGCTTGAATAAGAGGTTGAGATTGAGGCTGGGTGGAGAGACAGGTTGAGGCAAAACAACATGATCCACATGGTTGACAATTGTATAGTAAAAAATGGAAGCACTTCCATTTTGGACTGGTTTAGCCCTTCAAGTAAGTGGTTTAGGGTCATGTCAAATTCCTTGAATGGGTCTCTGACTTGGATCTAGATTATACCTCTATTCTTCCCCCTTTTCCACTTCTCTCTAGCCTATTTCAGGCTCCCTAATATGCAAACATGAGTTCCTTGACTTCAGGGTTAAGTTAACCTCAACCTTGACCTAGGTAAAGGTTGACCTCGACCATGACCTAGGTCAGAGTGAACCTTGACCCTAACCTAGGTTCCAAATTTCAGGTTTCCAGATCTCAGACTTCAGAAAGATTTAATTCTGACTTTCAGGTCGGCTGTCTCAGTCTTCAAGGCAATGACCTTTGAAATTATATTTAATATAGGTCCACTTCTAAGGGTATAGGTCTAATTGGAATTTAATGATCCTATGTAGGCCGCTCTAGAAGATTGTTCCCTAGATTGGTATATAAGGAAGCTTTCTCCTATCATTTTCTCTAAGCAAGAATCAAAGCACAACCAAGCATAAGCATGAACCATCTAAGACTTGAAAATAAAAGACACAAGAAGCAATTACATCCAAAAAAACTATATGCATGATCTATTGAAGAAAGCATCTACTCTCTAGCATTCAAGCATTCAAAGACATTCAACTATTCAATTCATCAAGGAGATCCATTGGTAGCCATTGAAGGATTCAATCTCTATGGAGCCCTCTTGTTGAATATTTCTCCATCCACATGATGAACCATAACTGATTGAATGTTTGAAGATGTTAAGTTGATCACCGAAATGTAGAAAGATAATAAAAGACACTAAATTGAAGTTAATAGATTGTATTTTCCTTGATGTCAACTTGATATAATTTGATTGGTTATATACAAAGTGCTAGACTTCAGAGAACCAGAAAGATAAAGGTTATGCTTTTAGTAATGCATAAAAGATCAGTATTCACAAAGTGACAACAAACATCGATGGGTAGTGCACTTTCATGGATAGAGAACCCTAAGAGGAAAGTCACAGTGATGCCCAAGCAAAAAACCCGACAAGCATTACTGACAAGCAGAATTACAAGCATTACAAACATGTAGAACTTCATAGTGATGCCTAATGGACAGACAACCTCGATGGAGATTCCAGAGGGGAACTGAAGTGTTTACTGAAGCTAACAAGGAGTTAAACACCAAAAGGAATTGAAGTTCAGAAATGACAAAAGACTTAGCTAGAAAGAGCTAAAGAAGGATTTAACTGGTTGTTACTATTATTTTCATCAACAAGTTTGAAGCCAAAGATAAGGGAGAGCTTTAAATAATTTGTATTATTGTTGGCAATAAGATATCTATGAGATAAAATAGGATTAAAACCAAGAAAAAAAAATTCAAGAACTGAGAAACTATGATATCATGTCTATAAATAGACAAGTTAATTAATAATGAATTAGGGGAGTGAATATAGAAGAGGATGCTGAAGAAAAATTGATGAAGAACAACTTCATACAGTCCTAATCAATCAAGCTGAAGAATAGAGCTATATTTCTATGGACACTGAGCAACAAAGAAGAGAAACATCACTGAGCAGAAAGAAGTGGAGAAAATGTATTGAAAAGATAAATTGATCATAAAGTCTCTTAACCAAGCTCGACTTAACAATCCTTTCTATATTGAGATACATCCCAAGGAGTATCAAAAATTTTGATCATGAAGATAGCATGAGATGCTAGATACCAATTGACAAACTACACTGGGTTTGGTCATAGAAGGTAGCATAGAGATGCCAGATATCAAGTGACAAACTATTCTATTTAAATCCTCTAACAAGGTCACAACTAACTGTGTTTGTAGCCTTTAACAGGGTTGGATCTTCACCAAGCTCACTTCAAAAGAGTGAAAATTTTGGGTTACCGGTCCCAAGTGGTTTTTCCCTTAACAGGGTTTCTATGTTAAAAATCTATGTGTCAATGTGTTTATGATTCATTACTTTAGTGTTTTTCATTACACATAACTAAAGCTAGATTGATCAATATACACTAATTCATTTACTTTATTTTGGTAAATGAAAGACTACTAATCGGTAAACAGTAAGAATAAGGTTTAATAGTGAACTTTGAGCAGTAGTTATTTGTTAAGATTATTTGAAGGCATTAATCTTGTAGGACTGAAGATAACAAGAGGCTCAATATTGTGGTACTAAATTTTTAGGTTGATTTATCAAAATATTTTTAGGTCACTGATTCACCCCCCCCTCAGTTATTCTAACAATTGGTACCAGAGCTTGTGTGCTTAGGAAGGGATTTTAACATCTCAAGAAAAAGATCACAAGATGAACAAACGAGATGTGCCCAAGTTGAATAAAGACAACTTTGCATCATGGCAAAGAAAAATAAGACTCTACTTATCATGTATTGGTAATGGTTTTACTCAACATCTAGATATTGAATATTTTTTTTGCACAGGACCTCACACACTTGAGAAATTGAGAGAAATGCATGAGCATAATTGCATGATGATAAAACTTGCTTCCTCACTCTCCGATGCTGAGTTTGAAGATGTCAAAATCTGCACCTCTACAAAGAAAATGTGGGATAAATTGAAGCTGGTACATCGAGGAGATGCTAATGTACAAAGAGCCAAGGCAGAAAGCCTAAGAGGAAGGCTTGATGACCTAAAGATGAAATAAGGAGAAAATATCACTCAGTATAGCCACAGAATCAAAGAGGTAGTCAATGCTATCTAAGGAGTTGGAGGCGTACTTGAAGAAGAGACAGTGGTAAGTAAAATATTAAGAACTCTACTGCCTGTATATATTATTAGAGTATCTTCTATACAAGAAATGAGAGTAGTTGCAAACAATAAGGTTACTCTAGATAGTCTGCTTGGTAGACTAATTTCATTTGAAATGAATAACTTTGATAATAGTGTCTTACCATCTATAGAGTCTGTACTCAAATTTTATTTGAAAATAAGTAATTCAAGTCATAAACAAACTATGAGGAATGATAGTGAAAGTGATAGTGATGACCAAGGACTTGATGAGATTGAAGCACGAATGGAAAGAAGAATGTAGAGAGGCAAATGTAGATACAAAGGTAAATTACCACTCATATGTTTTAATTGTAAAGAGGTTGGACACTTTGCTGCAAGATGTCCTAACAGAAGAAAATATGACAATAGTAATGACATAACATATGAAAGAAGTTTGATCGAGGTGATAACATAGATTACCGAAGGAACTAATAATGTGATAGAAGAGATACCTGAGACTACAAGGCCAAAGGAAAGAAAGATTTTTACCTGGCTGAGAACAAAGATGATGATACTGACAGTAAATCTGATGAAGACATTAAGATGGTATTTGTAGCCATGAAGGATTATTCAGACGAAGAAGAAAGGTATGTAGAGACTTCACTCATATCTAAGGTTAGTAAGAATGATGTTTGGATTATAGATAGTGGCTGCAGTCACCACATGAACGGTGATAAACAAAAGTTTGAAACTTTTGAATAATATAATGGTGGATCAGTAAGAATGGGTAACTACACACCTTGTCCAGTTGAAGGTAAAGAAACCATAATGTTCAATAACCTGATCAAATGTGAAAATACTTACTGGGTAAATGGAATTAATTATAATCTATTGAGTGTTTCACAGCTAAATAACAGAGGTCACCAATTAGCATTTGAAAATAAGAAGGAAAAAATCTTCAATGAATCAGGAAGATTGATCAGAATTGGTGAAAAGACAAAAGGTAACCTTTTCTATCTTGATGACATGAACACCACTTGTTTAATGGCTAGGAATGAAGACATGTGGTTGGGGCATAAAAGACTATGCCATGTCAATTTTGACAACATGATAAAGATAAGAAATAAAACGAAAGTAAGAGGCTTACCGAGCATGTCAAAGCCTAAACATATCATGTTCAAGAATTGTTAAAAAGGTAAAATGACAAAGTCTAGTTTCAAGAGTAAAGCCCATACATCTAATGTAATTCTAGAATTATTCCATACTAATTTATGTGGACCCATGAGGACAAAGAGTTACTATGGTGATAGGTATTTTATTCTCTTTGTAGATGATTTTTCTAGAATAATGATAGTTATGTTCTCAAAAGACAAATAAGAAGCATTCAAGATGTTTAAATGGTATAAGGCTATGGTAGAAAAATAAATTTGTAAGGAATTGAAATGCTTAACATTAGATAGAGGAGGGGAATTTATTTTACATGAATTCACTAACTTCTGTAATGAGCATGGAATTAAAAGACAGGTTTCTGCACCAAGAACACCACAACAAAATGGAATTGTTGAAAGAAGAAATAGATCCATTATTGATTGTGAAAGAACACTGATGATTGAGAAAAGCATCACTAAAACTTTCTAGAGGTAAGCTATCAGTAGTGTTGTCTACACATTGAACAAAGTACAATTGAAGGACACAAAGAAGATACCCTATGAGCTATGGTTTGGTTACACACCCAATGTAAGTTACTTCAGAATCTTTGGAAGTCAATGTTATATTTTGAAAGATGATAGAAATGGAAACCTTGACTCCAAAAGTGAAGAAGGTATCTTTCTAGGGTATTCCACCAAAAGCAAGGCTTATAAATTTCTTAACAAGTCCTCTAACAAGATCATTGAGAGTGAAAATGTAAGAATAGATGAATTTACAAAGAAGAATGATAATGAAAGTAGAAAAGAAATAGAAGAATACAAAAGGTTTGTTTACACTGAAGAACTTGACACTCTACCAAAGCAACATTGTATCTCTATCGAGCAACAAAACACTGCACCCAAGTATCAGGTTGTAATTAGCAAAAATCAGGAAAATACACAAGATGATGTTCTGAGTGGTGGAGATCAGAACAAAGGTCAAGATGATGATCGGAATGATGGATAAAGAGCTGAACCAAAAATTTCCAAGTATGTCAGAAGACATCATCCATAGAATCATATCATAGGAGACAAGAAGGCTGGAATGAGAACAAGAAGTAAGTCACTAAACACTAGATGTTTACTTTGTGATTTTGATCCTAAATCTATTAATACTAAACTTGAAAATGAAGAATGGGTAAGTGCTATAAATGAAGAGATAGAAGAGATTGAGAAGAACAAGACATGGACACTAGTGCCGAGACCTAATGACAAGAATGTCATCGGTACCAAATGGATATTCAGAAACAAGCTGAATGAAAATGAGAAGTCACAAGGAATAAAGCAAGATTAGTATGAAAGGAGTATTCACAAAAAGAAGGTATTGACTATGGAGAAACCTTTGCACCTGTTGCTAGAATAGAAGGAGTTAGAATTCTTCTTGCTTCTTCTACATACAAAGGATTCAAGGTATACCAGATGGATGTCAAATCTACATTCCTAAGTGGAATACTAGAAGAAGAGGTATACATTGAACAACCAGAAGGGTTTGTTGATCCAGACAAGAAAAACATGGTATGTAGACTACATAAAGCCTTGTATGGATTGAAACAAGCACCTAGAGCCTGGTATTAAAGACTTCACTCCTATCTCATAAGCATTGGATTTGTAAGAAGAAGTGGAAATAGCAATCTGTACTAAAAAGAAGATATTAATGATAATATTCTAATTGATGAAATATTTGTTGATGATATCATATTTGGAAGCAATGATATTTTATGTAAATCATTTGCTAATGAAATGAGAAAAGAGTTTAAAATGTCTATGTTTGGGGAGATCAAATTATTTCTTGGTCTACATATTCTTCAACAAGATGTAGGTATATATATCACTCAGTCCAATTCCATCAAGGAAGTGTTGAAGATATTCAAAATGGAAGATTCCAAGATAGTTGGAACACCTATGGCAACCGGATGTAAGCTGACAAAAGAAGACAAATCAAATGAGTTAAATCAGACCTTGTATAGATCAATGATTGGCAAACTAATGTATGTTGTTCATTGAACCGTCTCACAATAGGTGTGGAATAATCCTGTTATGAGGTGCATTTAACTTGTCAACCCAGGGATGTATACTTGAAATCGTTGGTACGATATGTGCACTAGGTTCCTTAAGGAGTCATTCTGCTTATGCTGCAGGAAGGTAAAAATGCATAAAAGAAACCTACACTAGTGCTGCACGAAAAGAATACATTTATCTCCTTACTGAAATGAATGCTAGAAATTTCAAACTCTACTTAAACCTATACTTTCAACCTAGAACATCCATTATAACTATTCTTGCAGATGCTGCAGGAATATTACCAAGGTACAATGCTGCAGGAAGAAATTGTAACTTCTATCTGAAATACTAGAAATACTGGAAATGCTGGAAATGTTGGAAGGAAATCTATTCTATCCTAACCTATTCCACCTCCCAAGTGGGCCCCCTTGGTCGATTTATGCTAATCTATTAACATAGAACGTAAACCAAGAATTACTTCATTATATTTCAAAAACTCATTACATAAAAACAATACATAAAACTTAAAATAGTTTGTTGTAAGATATGTAACAATGTGAAATTGATAATGTTACCTAAATGTAATAGATAAAATGGATAAGGTATAAAAATGATTAATTTGATTTATAGATTGATTGGGATGTGATTGAGATGTAGATTGTTCTTTGAATTACCTACATTGTATTGAATTCTTTTAACCTTGATTGAATTGAATTGATTGTGTATTGCAATTGTGATTAGGGAGAAGATAAGATGTTCCTCTTTTATTCCCAAATGCGCAAATGGAAGATCCAAGTTGATCAACCCCAAAGAAGGGTTAATACACAAATGAATCAACTACTTGGAAGGGAGAATAACAAAGGAGGTACCTTAAATTCTATTAATTATATGCATAGAAATGATATATGACATTAATTGAAGAAGTAGGAGAAATACACTAACCTTGAAATATTGGAGATCAAAGAATGTCATTTTCGGAGGTCTGTATTGAGGTTCTGGAAAAGCTGACAGTTGATCCCAAACCAGAATGCAGAGATGAAAAAAACCTATAAATATTTTTTATGTTCCGATGTCATCTTATGACAAAGGTCGACCTTGACCCACAAATGTCAACACTGACCCAATAATGTTGACCCTGACCTGCACAAATCTAAAAGTGACTCTGTTCGCGGATCTCAGAATTTTTCCGAAAAGGGTATCCAGATCTGGTCTCAAATCAATTGTTTGTACTTGTACCTACAAGAAAAAGGATATTTTTTGTTGGGGGGGAGGGGTTTTCCTTGGTCAAACCCCAGTTTTGGAATTAACCTTAAATATATGTAATTGAAATTGCAGAAATGGACAAAGTAAATGCATAAATTCACCTTGCTTGTAAAAGTCCTTGTGGAGGATTTGAATCCTTGAATCCACAAGTATGATTCAAAATGTGGAATGTAGAAAGGTAGGATATCTTCAATCTCTTTCTTATAGATCTCAAACACCAAGACTTGAATGGGTTCTTGAATTTGGAAGAGACTTGGAAGAAGATGGATGGAGAGATCACCAAAAGGGCACCATGTAGCTTCAATCCTTCAATAGCCTCCAATAGATCTCCTTCATGAGAATGGATACTTGAATTAATGGATGATTTCTTGAAATCTTTCTTGATTGCTTGATCTCAATTAGGAATTCTTGATCACGATTAGAAGACTTCTTGTTTCTCAATCTTTCTTAGAGAAAATGAGAGAGAAAGCTTCCCTTTTATATGGAATTAGGGAACAATCTTCCAAGGAGGCCTACATAGGAGTATTAAATTCCCATTAAAGCCTTTACCCCTAGGAGAGGACCTATATTAAATATAATTTAGGAATCAACACTTCAAAACCCGAAACAGCCAACCCGGAAGCGGGAAATACTTTTTGCAAAGGCCGACCTCCAAAATCTATGAGACCCTTGGATCTGAACCCTAGGTCAAGGTCGAGGTCAACCCTAACCTAGGTCAAAGTAAAGGTTGACATAGACCTAAAAGGTTGACCTTGACTCTGAAGCCTAGAATCACCAATCTGTAGTCCAGAATGCATAAATTAGGCTAAACAAGAGTGGAAAGAGGGACAGAATAGGGGGAAGCCATATAAAGACCAGGAACCCATTCAAGGCACTTGCCATGACCCCAAACCACTTACTTGAAAGGCTAAACATGTCTACAATGGAAGTGCTTCCATTTTCTGACTATACATTTAGTCCCCACTTTAGCAAGAGTATGAGCTCAACACAAACTCTTGGTAAAGGAGAATATATAGAAAAGATAATCTTATTGAAATAAAAAGGGATAAAGAAACCCTCAAGCCCCTAAGGGACTTAAGTCTTTATGAACCCTAAGATCTTGATAAGAGATACATCACTTAGTTAAGTAGAGAGAGAAAAGGGTGTGATTATCTCGCCCAATAAGAACTTATATCTTATTGTGAACCACACAAAAAGGCGTAACTGGAAAGATGAAATTGAACTGTCTAGTGAATGTGGCTACTCAATAGTCAACCCATCAGGGAGATCCATTCTTAAAGGGATCAAATCATTGTAAATTGAAAAACTGGTGGGATCAAGAGATCCATGTAAATTTTAAACTGGAGGGATCAAGAGATCCTAAAAAAAGTAAAAATGACCATGCTTTAAGGATTAGTTTCTTTTAATCCATAAACGGAAAAGGTTTTAAATCTTTGAAAACTATTTTGAACATGTGTGTGTGCAAAAAGTGAGTAGAGTGTATGCCCCCATGTTAAAGTCATTGCTAACACTTTAACAGAAGAAATGGTTTTAACAGAAACATCAACAACTCTACGGATTACGTTTCCACTATGAGATGCTCTTAAAGGAAGACAAATCAAGGGAAATAAAACATAAACATACATAAGAACACAAGAGGGATCTACCTAATGTGGGGTCAGTATGATCATAAGATAACATGTACATAGAAATATAATATTATTGCAAATGAATTAACATCATTCCCCAAAGAAAGTAGAACTACAATCACAAAGGAAGAAAGAAACTTAAGAGTTACGAAGAAGAATATTTTTGGACCATAGCCTGGAGACCAAAAAGAATTAGTGCTACCATGTCGCAGATCCAAGCAGATTATACAAGAAAAATAGCTACAAACAATAACAAAAGTACAACATAACATGAAACAACATATAGAAGAATGTAGATACATATAGAGGATTTGAACAACAGTTTTGAGTCATTTATCACCTTGCACCAATAGTGTAACAAGGGTCGTATAAAAGAATCTAACAAAAATTTAGAAAAACACATTACGGGGGAAGCACAATACAACATACAAACACAAAAAAGGGCTACCATGAAGGATAAGCCAATCAAGCATGTTATCAACCTTCCCCATCTTGGTTTATGTTATTTAGGGTAGGTGGGCAACTCGCAAGAGGGACTATATCCAATATAGTAGGAATGATAGCCAGTTCCAAACAAGGATCCTCTTGAGAATCAAAATGCTCATTAGTAGGTGTAATTATTAATTGATTTGAAAGCATATGAGGTAAATCATTATCAAGATCAACAGTCTCATATTCATCACTAAGATCAATAGGATCATCGAGAGTGTCTTCCTCATCAAGATTGATTGAAATGGGATCCAAGATGCGAATAGG
>MU228190.1:3692690-3705200 GCA_018584345.1 Thuja plicata | reverse complement strand
CTTTAGCCACAATACATTCATTGGTAAGAATGCTCTGTATCACATCATCTTCCTCTTGCATCTTTAGAAAATATTGCCTATGCAACATCATGAGCTGGGCTACTGAATTCAGCTCTTCCTCCTCATCCCTTAAGTCTGGCCAAATAGGTTCTCCCAAGTCTAGCTGGGGTTGGGCACGAGGATATAGGGCTAGCTTCCTTATGGCTTGACCATTTGAAATTGTCATACTGCCTGATCTATAATTGATTTTGGCATCAGTGGTGGCTAACCAGGGTCTTCCCAAGATTACAGGATAGCCAGCAAAGTTTACTTTAGGTGATAGGATAAGAAAATTAGTAGGATATTCCCATGAATCTAAGGTAACTATGACATCTTCTATGAGACCCTCTAGAGTAACAGTTGAACTATCAGAAAGTTGTAACACTATGGTTGTTGTTCTTAAGCCTTCTATGCTTAGCCTATGCATTGTATCTTTAGTCATCACATTTATGGCTGCTCCCAAATCAATTAGAGTATTTTTCACAGTCTGTCCATTTATTATCAGGTCGACTACTAGGCTGCTAGGATCTGAATACTTTGGTATTACCACCTTTCCTAACATGATATCTACTAATTTCCCTATAACATGTACTATTTGAGGGTCTTTCTTCTTCTTTCCTGGCTTCTTAAGGCATGCTTCCTTAATAGCCTTTCCATAAAGAGGTATATCTTTGATAGCTTGGAACAGAGGGATTTGAATGTTCATATTTTTCAGCTGCTCAATAATATCAAATGTTTCTTCCTCTTGGGATATAGGTTTTTCTTTTTTTAGCCTATGTTGAAAGGATGGATTTGAAGTGTGGACAGTAGTTCTGCTGGGTGTATCAGTTGGTTGGCTGGTATTTGGCAATGTGGCTTTTGGAAGTAGTGTTGCAGGACTGTCTACAACTTCTGTGATAATAGGATATTCAGGTGTAGGTAGGGTGGTTCTAGACCTCAAATGGATATCAACTATCTCTAATGAATATGTAGGGCACTGCTGAGTGTCAGTAGTGTATATTTTTTGTTGTTATTGTTGTTTGTTGTTTGGATTTGGTTGTGGTTGAGCAGGCAATTGAGTTGGCTTTGGATTAGCATTAGTTGCTATAGGAGGTGGCATTATTGCAGGTGGTTGCACTGGAGGTGGTAATTGTGGACAGCCAAAATTTTGGTTAGGCCACTGTGGAGGCCCCCTCCATTGATTAGTTTGCTGCCAATTTCCTTGTGGTGGTTTCCATTGATTCTACTGATTAGGCCACTGATTATTTTGTGGGTTTTGCTCTTGGTTATTTTGTTGATTTGGCCACTGATTATTTTGTGGGTTTTGCCATTGGTTATTTTTCTGGTTAGGCCATTGGTTATTCTGTTGGTTTA
Organism: Thuja plicata; assembly: GCA_018584345.1. Lineage (NCBI taxonomy): Eukaryota > Viridiplantae > Streptophyta > Pinopsida > Cupressales > Cupressaceae > Thuja > Thuja plicata. The sequence continues at coordinate 3,703,808 of MU228190.1, read as the reverse complement.
GTCACTGAGGTTGAGAGTACTGAGAAGTGTTCTGATAATTTTGGTTTTTCCACTAATTATTGTTAGAATTTGAAAATTGTAGAGGATCTTGTGGCATACCTTGTCATGAAGCCCATGGTCGATGTTGAGCAATGAAGAACAGTTGATCATTGTCTCCTTCTATCTTCATGTAGTCAGTTGGAAAATGTTAATTTTCCAGGTTTGCTACCAGCTTACATCCACAGTCTTTCTTTTATTTGCGGCAGTGTGGACATTACTCAGCCAATTGTGATTCAGCTTCTGCACGCTTCTTCTTGGCAGTCATTGTGTCAAGATGTGTAGCTACATCATTTATAATATCTTGCTTGAAATCCATGAGCAAATTAGATATCTCCAGCTTTGAAAAGCCCAAACCAATTCCTTTTGTGACTATGGGCCAGTATCCTCTGCCTTTCTTCACAATTGACCTTGAGTAGTTGAGATAGATTTTCTTCAGTTCATCCCAAGAGGATTGGGATATGTCTCCACCAGCCATCAATTCTAATGCTTCTAGATAGTTTTCATTTACCCCTCTCAAGAAGACTAGTTTCTGTGAATCCTCTGCCAGTACATGCTGGGGATTCTTCTGCATTGTGTACAAAAAACTTGAAACATAGTCCTCCAATGTTTCATCCTCCTTTTGGGTCACTGCCTTCACAGTAATCTTTATATTTTTGCAGAAACAACATCTGCATCTCGTCCCAAGTACCTGCTATATTGGCTCCTAAGCCCATGAACCATTGTAAGGCTGACTCTTTCAGTGTTGCAAGAAACAGCTTGATCTTATGGGTATCGGTATTATAGACAAAGCTTCGATAGAGTATGTCAAAATCAAACAAAAAAGTGTCAGGATCCTCTATTATAAGACCATAAAACTTTGGAAGAGCAGTTGTGGGTATATTTTTGAGATTATCATTGTTTATAAGGGTTGGGAGAGGAAATGGGAATGTAGGCTATGCCATCACTGGAGGTATTTGATTATGGGGTTGCTGTTGGAAAGGAGCATTAGCTACTGGATTGTTAACAATAGGTGGATTTGGGCCGGAATCATCTAGAAAGTTGGCCAATATTTCTACAAAAGGTCAGAGACCACTTATATCAAGTGGTTCTGCTCTGGAGGAAGATGCTACAGGAAAGTCGGGACTTGCATCTTCAAAGGGTAACTCAACTTCTTCAACTTCCTCATTCAAATTAGCAGACTCTATTGGGAGAAATCTGCCATATTCATCTTGTCTCCTTTCTCTTCGATGCATGCAATTGAATTCTTCACGCTTGTGAACAAATTTTTAGGGATACAAATCTAAAAACTAACTAGGAATAAAAAAATGACTCAAAAATGTTCCTAGCATGACACCATCCCCGGCAGCGGTGCCAAAAATGAACTGCCTCACAATAGGTGTGGAATAATCCCGTTATGAGGTGCATTTAACTTTTCAACCCAAGGATGTATACTTGAAATGGTCAGCATGATATGTGCACTAGGTTCCTTAAGGAGTCATTCTGCTTATGCTGCAGGAAGGTAAAAATGCATAAAAGAAACCTATACTAGTGCTGTAGGAAAAGAATACATTTATCTCCTTACTGAAATGAATGCTAGAAATTGCAAACTCTACTTAAACCTATACTTTCAACCTAGAACATCCATTATAACTATTCTTGCAGATGCTGCAGGAAGAAATTGTAACTTCTATCTGAAATACTGGAAATACTGGAAATATTGGAAATGCTAGAAGGAAATCTATTCTATCCTAACCTATTCCACCTCCCAAGTGGGCCCCCTTGGTCAGTTTATGCTAATCTATTAACATAGAACATAAACCAAGAATTACTTCATTGTATTTCAAAAACTCATTACATAAAAACAATACATGAAACTTAAAATAGTTTGCTGTAAGATATAACAATTTCTTCCAAAAACTTCTTTCTCTAACTTTCCTCCCTCTAAATTCAAACTATCAGTCCAATCCCTATAAATAGATGATCAAACACTTATTACAAAACATAAAAGAAACTATCTTGCTAAAAATATGCCAGAGAAGAAGATGGAAATGCAACAGCCCATGGTGTGTCTAATAAAGCTTGGGCGACCAGTTCAACATAATAAAGTGTAGAGGGAATATAGAAACACTACATCCCCACATTCTGGAATAATGGCTCCTCCATTGTAGCAGTCATGTTTCCTGGTGCTGTGATGATCACTCCATCGTAGCTGGTCCTCAACAGTCTTTCTTGAATGTTGTCGACCACTCTCCAGCCGCTTCCTCTCCTGTGAAGTTAGTTGTGATGCAGAAACATTCATGCAACACGCTTAATCAAATTAAATCAATTCTTTATATAAAAATAACCCAAAAAATAACAAATATTACACAAAGTAAAAAATAAATATTAATATCTTAAAGCATCAATGTGAAATTTTAGTCACAAAATTATGCATTTTAATTACTATAAAGTGAAAATGTTATAATCGTGTCTTTCCATCCTAACCATTACTTTCAAGGAATACAATAGAACAATTGGTTGGGGTAGGATGGGTTGTTAGGAAAAGGGTAGGCTTGAGAGGTTGAGTGTTCAATTCCTGATCGCCACCCTTTTGCCTAATTACATTTTATTTCTCCTTCCAAAATATCTTATTTCACCTCAAATCATTTACCACTTTTGAAAATATAAAAACATTTATTACAATAAATCATTTTTATTTTTCCATGTAATCTAATAAGTGTTTATACTTGAAAATTGCATACATAGAACAATCAAGACGATTTTCAAATAATATACATTATTAAATGAAAAAGGAAGAAGAATATAGCAGTGAAGTATACTTCCCTATCTATTTAATACTCACAAAATTAGGTGTCAATAGTAGCTCCAATTGGGGACGTGTGTCCATACCTGGACACAGCGAGAATCCAGCATTCTCTAGAGAGAAGACCACTTGAAACGTAATGTTAATATATGTAACATATAAAATGTAACATATAACAATGTGTAACATAAGAAATGTAACATTTGAAATATATGGGGGAAAGATAAGATATTCCTCTTCCATCCCAAGATGTAGAAAGGAAAGATCCAAATTGATCAACCCAAAAAGGATCAATGGACAAATGAATCAATCATTTGGAAATGAGGGTAAAGAGGAAAGTCTTAAATTCCCATTTTATGGAAATGAATAATTGTGTGATAGATTTAGAAAGATTGAAATGAATAGGAGAAAAGTACTAACCTTAAATAATTCCATATCAAAGAATGTTGTTTTTTGAGGTCTGTACTCTATTTCTGGAAAAACTAAAGTATGATCCGGAACCAGAATGCGGAGAAGAACAAAACCAAGAAATATTTTTCTGATCTACCACCATCTTATGAAAAAGGTCAACCTTGACCCACAAATGTTGACCTTGACCCAATAATGTCAACCTTGACCTGCACAGGTCCAACAAAAAATATGTTCGTGGATCCCAAAAGTTTGCTGAAAAGGGTATCCAGATCTGGCCTCAAATCTTTAGTCCTAAACTTGTACCTAAAAAAAAAAAGAGGTTTGTTAGTTGTGGGGGAGGGATTCTCCTTGGTCAAACCCCGGTTTTCGAATTAACCTTATAATTGAATTGAAATTGCATAAATGTAAACAAAGTAAATGAACAAATTCACCTTGCTTGTAAAATTCCTTGTGGAGGATTCGAATCCTTGAATCCACAAGTATGTATGTACCAATGGATCTAGAATTTAGAATGTAGGATGTCTACAATCAATTGCTTGTAGATCTCCAACACCAAGTCTTGAATGGGTTCTTGATTTGGAAGAGGCTTGGAAGAAGGTGGATGGAGAGATCACCAAAACGGCACTATGTAGCTTGAATCCTTCAATGGCCTCCAATGGATCTCCTTCATGAAAATGGATGCTAGAATGCATGAGGGTGGATGGATGCTTGCTTGAATTCTTGCTCCTTAGCTTGCTGGAATTGCACTTGATGATAGTTTGAGAATGCTTGATCATGATTAGAAGACTTAGAGAAAAAGAGAGGAGAAGGCTCCCTTTTATATGAAACTAGGGCACAATCTTCTAAGGAGGCTGACATAGGATAATTAAATCCCCATTAAAGCCTTTACCCCTAGGAGAGGACCTATCTTAAATATAATTTAGGAATAGACACTTCGGAACCCGAAATAGCCGACCCGAAAGTGGGAAATAACTTTTGCAAAGACCGACATATGGAAACTACAAGACCATGAAGTGTGAACCCTGGGTTAAGGTGGAGGTCGACCTTGACCTACATTAGGGTCGAGGTTGACATAGACCCAAAAGGTCAACCCTGACCTTGATGTCCAAAATCTCAGGTCTGCAGTGCAGAATGCAGAAATCAGGCCGGAAAGAAGTGGAAAGGGAGAGAGAACATGGGGAAAGCCAGGTCAAGATTAGGAACCCATTCAAGGCACTTGATATGACACAAAACCACTTACTAGGAAGGCTAAACAAGTATAGAATGGAAGTACTTCCATTTTATGACTATACATTTAGCCTCCACTTTAGCAAGAGTATGAGCTCAACACAAAACTCTTGGTAAAGGAGAACATAAAGAATAGACAATATTATTGTAGCCAAAAGGGATAAAGAAACCCTCAAGCCCCCAAGGGACTTAAGTCTGTATCAACCCTAAGATCATGATAAGAGAGACATCACTTAGTTAAGGAGAGAGAGAAAGAGAGAGGAGTGGTTAGCTCACCTAGTAAGATGTGTGTATCTCACTGTGAACCACAAAAAGGATAGGATGGCCCACCAAGAAAGAACTTCATAGTCACCCCATAAATTTGTGTACCTTCTAGCATCTTTGTGCATTTATGTAGTGTGTCTTCTGACATCTTTTATGAATTACCCATGGATCCATATTCTCATATCACCATGTAATACATTTGTAAAATGCATCTCTTCAGGATTTAGCAACTTATGTGCGTTACCTTCCAAGGATTTAGCATATTGAATTGTAATTGAATGTGTATATCTTTAGGATTTAGCAACTTATGTGCATTACCCTCAGAGGATTTAGCAAAAATAAGAGTAAAAATGTGTGTCCCTTCAGGATTTAAAAACTTATGTGAGTTACCTTCTGAGGATTTAGCATGTTGAAACACAAAATGTTAGAACAAATATGCATAATATAAAATGAGGGAGGCCATGTATATGCCCCCCTCCTTAATATGGAAAAGTACATACTATTTTGACATGTTAAGGAAAGAAAAGATCAAGGATAAAGCCTTCTTCAACATCAAGACAATATCCATAGACAACACCCAGTCCAAGCCAAGAAGGTCACAGCTCCTATGAGGCCATGGAAGGGACGAATGCAAAGAGATATCATGAAAGAAGTGAAAAAGTAACCCTTGTGAGGGATAGCACAATATTCAGTTTCCAAGGTGAGAGATTTATCAACCAGGGAAACCCAATGTCAAATAATGAAATAGGTTTTGCTCAAGGACATAGATCCTCAATGCAAACAAAAATGTTCATGTACAATTGGATATCACATAATAGATAGATACTTCTTAGCCAAGGGAAAAGTGAATCCCAAAAAGATAGAAAAGAAGGAGATGTCATCCTTGCCCCCCAAGCATGGGAACAAGGATGAAAGGGGACCTATTATATTTCTCACAATACTATGCAAGACAACGAGCCCCCAAAGATTAGGCTAACATTGTTTACTTAATGTGGAATTCCATAATAGGAACATAAATGTTATTTAGAGAAAATAGGATTGAAATACAACTCATTTCCACATGATATATAAATAACTTTACTATCAATGAGCTTCCTAATCTTATAATGTAAAGCTTGACATTCATTAGTAGAGTGGTCATGAAATCTATGATATAAACAAAAAGGAAGAGTTTGCAAGTGTGGACTACATTTCTTTTTTGCGTTTAGGTCTAGCAATCATCTTAGCACAAAGGAGTTTAGGCAAAATATCTTCTTGGTCAAATTCCTTCATAGGTTGATCATGTTTTGAAGTGTTACTTGAGATGTTGTTATTGATGTGTTGTTGAGGATTAAATCCCAGTCCATAAGAATGCTCATGCTCCCCATTCTATAAGGGAATTTGAATTCCCTATTTATGTGTACCACATCCTTGACCATGGAATCCTTGTTTAACTAGTAAATGATAACTAGGACCATAATGACAAGCCATATCAGAAGAATTCAATGGAACTTCAGTAGTCACTATGTCATTACTAGTAGGTTTGATAGATTCATAGTGGGTAGAAGCAACGACAAATTTATTATGAAGGTAATGAGAAGTAGAAGCAAAAGCTCATTGTTCAAACTCTCTTTGTTGCTTCATAAAATCAAGATCAAAAACCTCATATTCTCCAATAAAGGTAGGATTAAAATTCAAGGTTCCCCAATCATCTCCAGGAAGAGCATTAGAGGAAGAAAGATTACTATTAGGAATAGGAGTATTGTGGGCTTGAATATTCAAACAAGGATTTGGTGCATCATTTGCATGAAGTGTATACACCATGCTTTTGTGAATAAATTTGACATTATGGTGAAGGGTGGAAGGAACAACATGCATCTCATGCAGCCAAGGTCTACCCAAAAGGAGATTATAATGAAGAGATCTAGGCATAACATGAAAAGGAGTATTCAGGATGACTAGACCTACTTTAATAGGTAAGGTAATGATTCCCAAAGTGTTCTTATCAATGTTATCAAAGCCACATATAGGATTATTATTAGGTTGAATAGTTGAAAGATCGGCTTTAATCGATTTGAGCATGTCCATGCTACAAATATTAAGCCCAGATCCATTATCAATCAAGGTCCTACAAATGATATTCTTATTGATAGTGACAGCAACCATAAGGGCATCATATTACTTCTAAACTTCTTTAGAAGGTAAATCCTTTTGATTAAATACAATGTCAGGAGGACTCGGGGTAACATGCATGCATTGTAAGAAGGCATTGATGTTCTCTTGATTAGGAGGTGGAGTGGAAAGAGTTGCTAGAGATTTTTGCAAGGCTTCATGGTAGGTAGGAAAAGTTTGAAGAATCTCCCATAAAGAAATCTTGGCAAGGGTATTTTGCAATTAGTTTATCATATCATACTCCATGCTAGGAAGATGGGGCGGAGGAGGAAGAATGGGTTGAGAAGGTGGTAAAGAAGTAGGAACCACTGGATTAGGTTGAGGGTTATTCCTTGTATGATAGGTGTGAGCTATCAAATCTTGATCATTGAAAGATTCTAAATATTCCATAGGTTTACCTTTAATAGTAATGCGAGGACAACCTTTGATAGTCAACAAGGGTTTTGGATAAACCATGTTAGTTATCTCAGCACTACAAATAGATTCACAAGAAGGAAGAAAATAAGACATCCCAGGAGGATATGAGGTAGGAACTTGATTCTCCATACGATCATCACTAAGAAGGAGAGAATTAAGGAGTTCATATCATTCTCCGCTAATGCCTCATCACTAGATGGAATCCCAAATGGAGGTAAAGCATCTATAATGTCTCCTTTCTTTAAAATGTCTTCACAAGAGAGTGTTTTAGAAAAAGAGTCACCATAATGTATGAATATTCCATCTATTAATAAATCACCCTCTTGTATCAACTTATCTTCACAAGGAGGGGATATATCAATGTCTTTATCCAAGGGTTCATCCAAAATAGGAGGATCATAATCTAAAGTAGGCTCGTAGGAAAGACATATACTAGGAGAAGAATTAACATCAATCATCAACTCATCTCCATAAAGAGAAATATGATGGAGAGAAAGATTAAATTCATCTTCTTGCTCTAATATATCCTTACAAGGTAATACAAGAGAGGACAAAGCAACATCACATGTACTAAATAAAATCTTTCTAGGTATAAAACCATGCAATGGTAAGGTAAGAGGAGGATGGTGTTTAATCCCAGAAGTTATAGAGGGATGTTTTGAAAACACTTGAAACAAATTGTGCAACATGAGAATGAATAAAGAAATGCATAGAAAATAGATCTAAATATATCCCAATGCATTCAAATGAAATCTATAAGCATCAAAAATGTAAATGTTTTTGTATTTTTAAAGCAATTTGTGATTTTTAATTTTTGATATATAAATGCAAGAGCATAAAAGAAATATACTTTTAAATGCATGTAAGATCTAATATAAGATGCAAATCTAAAACCAAAAAGAAAGCGTTGTCTATCGTGGGCACAGCATAATGTAATATATAAAATGTAACATATAACAATGTGTAACATAATAAATGTAACATTTGAAATATATGGAGGAAAGATAAGATATTCCTCTTCCATCCCAAGATGTAAAAAGTAAAGACCCAAATTTATGAACCCAAAAAGGATCAATGCACAAATGAATCAATCATTTGGAAATGAGGGTAAAGAGGAAAGTCTTAAATTCCCATTTTATGGAAAGGAATAAATGTGTGATAGATTTAGAAAGATTGAAATGAATAGGAGAAAAGTACTAACCTTAAATAATTGTAGATCAAAGAATGTTGTTTTCTGAGGTCTATACTCTGTTTCTGGAAAAACTGAAGTATGATCCGGAACTGGAACACAGGGATGAACAAAACCCATAAATATTTTTCCAATCTAACATTGTCTTATGAAAAAGGTCAACCTTGACCCACAAATGTCAACCTTGACCCAATAATGTCAACCTTGACTTGTACAGGTCTGACAGAAAATTTATTTGCGGATCCTGAAGTTTGTCAAAAAGGGTATCTAGATCTGGCCTCAAATCTTTAGTCCTGAACCTATACATGAAAAAAAATAGGTTTTTTTGTTGTGGAGGAGGGGTTTTCCTTCGTCAAACCCCGGTTTTGGAATTAACCTTATAATTGAATTGAAATTGCATAAATGTAAACAAAGTAAATGCACAAATTCACCTTGCTTGTAAAATTCCTTGTGGAGGATTTGAATCCTTGAATCCATAAGTATGTATGTACCAATGGATCTAGAATTTACAATGTAGGATTTATTCAATCAATTGATTTTAGATCTCCAACACCAAGTCTTGAATGGGTTCTTGATTTGGAAGAGGCTTGGAAGAAGGTGGATGGAGAGATCACCAAAAGGGCACTATGTAGCTTGAATCCTTCAATGGCCTCCAATGGATCTCTTTCATGAAAATGGATGCTAGAATGCATGAGGATGGATGAATGCTTGCTTGAATTCTTTCTCCTTAGCTTTCTGGAATTGCACTTGATGATAGTTTGAGAATGCTTGATCATGATTAGAAGACTTAGAGAAAAAGAGAGGAGAAGGCTCCCTTTTATATGAAACTAGGGCACAATCTTCTAAGGAGGAAAAAATAGGATAATTAAATCCCCATTAAAGGTTTTACCCCTAGGAGAGGACCTATATTAAATATAATTTATGAATTGATGCTTTGAAACCCGAAACAGCTGACCCGAAAGTGAGAAATAACTTTTGCAAAGACCGACATCTGGAAACTGCAAGACCCTGAAGTTTGAACCCTAGGTCAAGGTGGAGGTTGAACTTGACCTAGGTCAAGGTTGAGGTTGACCTTGACCTAGGTCAGGGTCAAAGTCGATATAGACTCAAAAGGTTGACCCTGACCTTGAAGTCCAGAATCTCAGGTCTGCAGCCCAGAATGCAAAAATCAGGCTGGAAAGAAATGGAAAGAGGGACAGAATAGGGGGAAAGCCAGGTCAAGATCAGGAACCCATTCAAGGAACTTGATATGCCTCCAAACCACTTACTAGGAAGGCTAAACAAGTCTACAATGGAAGTGCTTCCATTTTCTGACTATACATTTAGCCCCCACTTTAGCAAGAGTATGAGCTCAACACAAAACTCTTGGTAAAGGACAACCTAAAGAACAAACAATCTTATTGTAACCAAAAGGGATAAAGAAAACCTCAAGCCCTCAAGGGACTTAAGTCTGTATCAACCCTAAGATCATGATAAGAGACACATCACTTATTTAAGGAGAGAGAGAAAGAGAGAGGAGTGGTTAGCTCACCAAGTAAGATGTGTGTATCTCACTGTGAACCACAAAAAGGATAGGATGGCATACCAAGCAAGAACTTGATAGTTACCCCACAAATTTGTGTGCCTTTTGGCATCTTTTTGCTTGTATGTAGTGCATCTTCTGATGGCTTTTATGAAGTACCCATGGATCCATATTCTCATATCACCATGGAATACTTTTGTAAAATGCATATCTCTTCAGGATTTAGCAACTTATGTGTGTTACCTTCTGAGGATTTAGCATATTAAATTATAATTGAATGCATATCTCTTCAAGATTTAGCAACTTATGTGTGTTACCCTCAGAGGATTTAGCAAAAATAAAAGTAAAAATGCATGTCCCTTCAGGATTTAGCAACTTATGTGCATTACCGTCTGAGGATATAGCATGTTGCAACACAAAATGTTAGAACAAAAATGCATAATATAAAATGAGGGAGGCCATAATATAAAATAGGGAGGAATTGTAATTGTTATATGTTACATTTTGGTGAACCCGATGTGAACCAATGATTTTTTTAGTGCCTATTATTCACCAATTGGCTAATTTTTTAAATTTGAGAATCCAAATTTGGCTAATAATTCAAGATTTAAGGCGACCTAAATCTCCAAACTTTTACTAAATTTTATTTTAGAAATATTTAAATTGCCAAATAATTATTTTATTAAAAATTTGAACTCAAATTTCGCCTAATATTTGATAGATGGTTAGATTCAATTCGCCTAAATTTTATCATTATTCTAGAAATCTAATTTAATTTGCCAATAATATATCATAACTACTAGTTATAGTAGGGCTGTGTCACTAATATTAGTTGTCGTTATTGATTTAAAATATAATCTAGTGATCTTCATTATATTCTACAAGGCAAAAATGTTACTATCTTATTTCTAATGCTTATCGGGGCTAATATTTCCTTTGGATTGTTGATAAATCAATAACACTGAAGAAATTTTGGGTCCTATTATAATATAAAAATAACGATACATTTATCTCACACAATACAATGAGGATTATTTGATTATATTTTAAATAAATGGTAGCAACTAGATACTATAGAGTTCCCTTAAACCCATCAAATATTTTCATAGTTAGCCT
>MU228190.1:3664879-3682645 GCA_018584345.1 Thuja plicata | reverse complement strand
TCTATTTAATTAAATATTTTATTAATTACATGTGCATAAATGTGTTGAAAAAGTATTTTCAAATTTAAATATCTCAACTTGAAATTAGGAGTCAAAGTTGAGTTGTGGCAATAAAGTATATTTTATTTATTTAATTTGGATTTACTTTCAATTTTCAAGTGGAGTATTTTTAGGGATTGACTTGGGAGTTGTCATCAACCTTTGCATGTTTAGGGGAAATTGAATCTCTTTAGGGGAATTGGTCATTCATTCTCTCACAACAGGTTTTTGAGATTTGGAGAGCTCTTGGTGATTTTGGGGTTTTTGAAGGATTGTGAATTGTTGTGGATCCTTGTTGCTTTAAGGATTTCATAATTTTCTCTTACTTGTGTGTGTGTGCTCAGATCTTCATAGTTGTCAGATCTGTGGTTGAATTGGGCTTGAGGGTTTTCAGATTTTCTTTCCTCTTTCAAGCTACATTCTTCCATTTCTTGCATTGGAATCAAGGTAGGTTTCATTTTCCATGTATGGTTTCAATTTTGTAGATCTGAGATTTTCAATGTTTATTTAGTGCATGTTTGTTATTTTTGGCTTTTTAAATGGCTTATGGTTGTTTCTACATTTTTGGGTGTTTTAGAAACACTAGATCTAAATTTCTTTCATTCTATGTGTTCTTAGCATCGTAGGGTTATGCTGTCAAAATTTCGGGAAGAAATTCCCTCTAGATCTCTTAGAAAATGAAAAATTAATCCTTTGTATAGTTTATACTATAGAGAAAATTAAATTTATGGTTTATTGATGTTTTGATATTTTCGGGGTTTAGGAGGAGCTTAGATCTGTCATTTTCATGTTTGTATGTTTCTTGGCATAGTACCCTTATGCTGTCAAAAAATTCTTGAAAAGATCTCTCCTAGAACTCCTAGAAATCAAAAAATTAATCCTGACTATAGTCCTAACTATAGTAGAAAATTAAATTATTAGTCTCCTTGTATTTGCTTATTAAAAAATTAAATCATTTGAAAAAAATGACTCTCTATATTTATACAGACTGGTGAAAAAAATTCACCCAGAAAGGAAAAAATTAAAAAGATAAAATCCCCTTTTTACTAATTTTCTGTTTTCGGAATTCCTTAATTAAAAAAAAAGTTATTTTTGTTTTGGGGAAAATGCCATTATAAATTTTTTTTTTTTTTTAAATAATTAAAAAAAAAATTGGTAACTGCAGTGTTAGCGGATTTTAATTGTATTAAACAAACTTTAAAAAAAGAAAAGTTTCAATGGGAGTTGGGACCCCATCCCCACCCCCCGTGGCATTGCGCCACTCCCTATAAAAGGGGAGGTGGCTGTCACGCCACTCGTCATATGGCAGGTGGGTGACAGGACCGCCCATCCCCACCACCACCTGCAGTGGTCAGCGCAATCTGCGCAGGGGTGAGGGTACCATGCGGGTCCCTCCCCCATTTAAAACGCTTGGTGTTATTTTTAAATAAAACTAATTTTTAATTATTAGTTTTTTTTTATTATTTTTTTTTTATTAGTTTTTTTTTAGTTTTATTTTATTTAGATTTAAATTAATTTAGTTTTTGTTTCTAATATGTGTAATTTATATTGTAAATTGTTTTTTTTAATTTATAATATAATTACTTGTAATATGATTATTTATTAATTTTTATTAATAGGTGAATATTAATTTTTAATTAATAGATATATTATTGTTAATTTTATTAAGTATGTAATTGCTTAAATTAAATTAATCAATGTGGATTATAGTTTGAAGCAATTTGAGACTATAGGATTGGATAATTAATTTGATTTAATTAAATGGTTATCTTGATTAGACTATTTAGTTCCTAGAGCTAGTGTTAAATAGTTTTAATGCAATTAACTTTAATTATGTCAAATCAAGTTATTGACTAGATGAAGATTTTGTATGTGTTAACTGTAAGTATTTACATGGATATAGTTCATTTTTCAATCTTTTAGGACGTTTTCATTTCTATGCATATGTACGTTTCTCTGTTGCTTGAATGTGATATTCTTGGGGGCACTAGATGACCTAGGATGTATAGAGAGGCTGGGGGAGAGTGTTTATCTTTTATGTTACTCTATGGCGTGTGTGTTAATGCTATTACCCTAAACTGACCATGATGACCCTTTCGATTATGTTATCTGTATGTGTACCTATATGTGACCATTCCTGTTTGTATGGATACTGGATTAGGGGTACACTAGGTTTGTGACCTATGCTAGATCTGTTAGGATCTCTGAGCCTAGGGTAGGTTACCTAGATGTGTAGTAGGGGGTGGCTTGCAATAAGCTCCATGTCTGTAAGAGACTACTGGATTGCTTATTATGGAGTTTCTTTAATAAGTGATAACTAAAGACATATTTAGAGATATTAAAATGGATCAATAAGATGTGTCCTCACCCATGCTTGAGTGCTAGTATAGGCTAAGATGGTATTGAGAAGATTTTAGTTTCCCTACAAGGTACCTGACATAGTTAGTGGCCTTGTCAGTATGAGAGGTCATTAGCTTCGTGTATGGTCACTTAAGTGCCAGAATCCATTAGATTACTAAGATGAGACTTAAGGGTTAGACGTACATGATGACACCTTCCTTTGCACAATCTAGATTTCCTACGTTGTCAGTTTCCTCTAGATTAGTGAGTCTTACCTATCATGATGATTAGTACACCGGATTAGAGAGCTATCAGGATCCCTTGCTTAGTGGTTATTCCTTCTTGGTTTTGGATATCCGATTGGGATCTGTTGTTATCTCCTTAGCACGGTGGGGTGGACCTTTGTGGTTCCACACGAATGGGTGGTAGTGATTCTTTATCCATTGAGATTCGACGTCCTTGTACCAGGTGCTTGATGGTTCTTTACAGATGAGCTCTTTATGTTCCTTCATCATTATTATGTAATTTCGTTATTGCAAATCTTGTATTAGAGTATCGCATGTGATACCTAATCTGGAAAATTGTAATTAAGTAGTTTAGAGTGATTACCACATACCCTACGACATGTGTAGTGGTTGTGAGTTTATGGTGGTTTCATGGTTATCGATGAGGGTTGTAATTATGGTTATGTAAGTTGTATTTGATTTATCTATTCAAATGGAATCTTTTGTTATATTGTTAGTTATGTTTTTCTTTAAGTAATTCAACGTCAAGGAACCCTTGAGTGGTGTAATCTATGTGAGTGTAGGACATGTGTATAAATGGTAATTTCTTCTGCATGAATGTATGTTTCTTTATGTTAAACTTTAAAAAAAAAATTATTCAGCACACATAGTGACATGTACTAGGTTAATCTCTCTTGGGTTCCCTGGCGGGGTGTTACAATAAAGAATAGACAATCTTATTGTAACCAAAAGGGATAAAGAAACTCTCAAGCCCCCAAGGGACTTAAGTCTGCCTCAACCCTAAGATCACAATAAGAGAGACATCACTTAGTTAAGGAGAGAGACAAAGAGAGAGGAGTAGTTAGCTCACCCAGTAAGATGTGTGTATCTCACTATGAACCATAAAAAGGATAGGATGGCCCACCAAGAAAGAACTTCATAGTCACCCCATCAATTTTTGCACCTTCTAGCATCTTTGTGCATGTATGTAGTGTCTCTTTTGATGGCTTTTATGAAGTACCAATGGATCCATATTCTCATATCACCATGGAATACATTTGTAAAATGTGTACCTCTTCAAGATTTAGCAACTTATGTGCGTTACCTTCTGAGGATTTAGTATATTGAATTGTAATTGAATGCATATCTCTTCAGGATTTAGCAACTTATGTGTGTTACCCTAAGAGGATTTAGCAAAAATAAATTTAAAAATGTGTTTCCCTTCAGGATTTAGCAACTTATGTGCGTTACCTTCTGAGGATTTAGCATGTTACAAAACAAAATGTTAGAAAAAAAATGCATAATATAAAATGAGGGAGGCCATGTATATGCCCCCCTCCTTAATATGGCAAAGCACATACTATTTTGACATGTTAAGCAAAGAAAAGATCAAGGATAAAGCCTTCTTCAACATTAAGACAATATCCATAGACAACACCCAGTCCAAGCCAAGAAGGTCACAGGTCCTATGAGGCCATGGAAGGGAGGAATGCAAAGAGATATCATGCAAGAAGTGAAAAAGTAACCCTTGTGAGGGATAGCATAGTATTTAGTTTCCAAGGTGAGAGATTTATCAACCAGGGAAACCCAATGTCAAATAAAGAAATAGGTTGTGACCAAGGACATAGATCCTCAATGCAAACCAAAATGTTCATGTACGATTGGATATCTTATAATAGATAGATACTGCTTAACCAAGGGAAAAGTGAATCCCGTAAAGACAAAAAAGAAGGATATGTCATCCTTGCCCCCCAAGCATGGGAACAAGGATGAAAGGGGACCTATTATATTGCTCACAATACCTACATTTTATATGTTCACGTCGGGTTCACCAAAATGTAACATATAAAATGTAACATATAGCAATGTGTAACATAAGAAATGTAACATTTGAAATATATGGGGGAAAGATAAGATATTCCTCTTCCATCCCAAGATGTACAAAGGAAAGATCCAGATTGATCAACCCAAAAAGGATCAATGCACAAATGAATCAATCATTTGGAAATGAGGGTAAAGAAGAAATTCTTAAATTCTCATTTTATGGAAAGGAATAAATGTGTGATAGATTTAGAAAGATTGAAATGAATAAGAGAAAAGTACTAACCTTAAATAATTATAGGATCAAAGAATGTTGTTTTCTCAGGTCTGTACTCTATTTCTGGAAAAACAGAAGTATGATCCAAAACCTGAACGCAGAGACGATCAAAACCCAAAAAAAAAATTCTGATCTGCTATCTTATGAAAAAGGTCAACCTTGACCTAAAAATGTTGACCTTGACCCAATAATGTTGACCTTGACCTGCACAGGTCTGACAGAAAATCTGTTTGCGGATCCCAAAAGTTTGCCTAAAAGGGTATCCATATCTGGCCTCAAATCTTTAGTCCTGAAGCTATACCTACAAAAAAAATAGGTTTGTTTGTTGTGGGGGAAGGGTTTGCCTTGGTCAAACCCCAGTTTTAGAATTAACCTTATAATTGAATTGAAATTGCATAAATGTAAACAAAGTAAATGCACAAATTCACCTTGCTTGTAAAAGTCCTTGTGGAGGATTCGAATCCTTGAATCCACAAGTATGTATGTACTAATGGATCTAAAATTTATAATGTAGGATGTCTTTAATCAATTTCTTGTAGATCTCCAACAACAATTCTTGAATGGGTTCTTGATTTGGAAGAGGCTTGGAAGAAGGTGGATGGAGAGATCACCAAAAGGGCACTATGTAGCTTGAATCCTTCAGTGGCCTCCAATGGATCTCCTTCATGAAAATGGATGCTAGAATGCTTGAGGATGGATGAATGCTTTCTTTAATTCTTTCTCCTTAGCTTGCTATAATTGCACTTGATGATAGTTTGAGAATGCTTGATCATGATTAGAAGACTTAGAGAAAAAGAGAGGAGAAGGCTCCCTTTTATATGAAACTAGGGCACAATATTCTAAGAAGGCCAACATAGGATAAATAAATCCCCATAAAATCCTTTACCCCTAGGAGAGGACCTATATTAAATATAATTTAGAATTTGACGCTTCAAAACCCGAAACAGCCGACCCGCAAGCGGGAAATAACTTTTGCGAAGACTGACATCCGAAAACTGCAAGACCCTAAAGTTTGAACCCTGTTTCAAGATTGAGGTCAACCTTGACCTAGGTTAGGGTCAAGGTCGACCTTGACC
The DNA here is from genome assembly GCA_018584345.1 of Thuja plicata. Classification (NCBI taxonomy): domain Eukaryota; kingdom Viridiplantae; phylum Streptophyta; class Pinopsida; order Cupressales; family Cupressaceae; genus Thuja; species Thuja plicata. Next base: position 3,676,868 of record MU228190.1, on the reverse strand, counting down.
TAGGTTAGGGTCAAGTTTGACATAGACCCAAAAGGTTGACCCTAACCTTGAAGTCCAAAATCTCAGGTGTGTAGTCCAGAATGCAGAAATCAGGCTGAAAAGAAGTGGAAAGAGGGACAGAATAGGGGGAAGCCAGGTCAAGGTCAGGAACCCATTCAAGGTGCTTGATATGACCCCAAACCACTTACTAGGAAGGATAAACAAGTCTACAATGGAAGTGCTTCTATTTTTCTGACTATACAATATAATACCAAAAAAATATTAAAATCAACACTACTAACCATGATGAAATATTTATCAGAGTGCTCAATTTGGGACATAATTTAAATAAGATGAGAAATTTCTTTTAAGTATAAATAAATCTTGTAAGAACATTTCACACGAATGTATTTTCCCCTTAAAAAAAATCAAATAAATGAACTTATAAGGAAAATTAATAATGTTTTAATCTCCAAATGTCAAAACAATAAAATTCTTACCTCAATACTTATCTGTTATTTGAAATGTATTACCTATTTAAATCTTCTCCAGAAAATCATTTGAATCCTTGGGCCCCACTTAAAACTCATTGGCATAGCTTTAGCTTCTTAGGTGAGCATGAAATCCGTTATCCCGATGTCATTAGCCAATAGATCTCATTGGACATTGGTATAGCTAAACTCCAACCACACCAATTCCTTGATGGATTTAGAGTTTCTATAAATACATGGATGTTTTCGTTGAGTTTTATGAGAATATTTCATTGGTGTACAACGGATCTTCATCCCCGTGCACCACCCATTGTTTGGTTCTAGAAGATTTTTCTGAATACCTCTACACACTACTAATATGTTCAAATTGGGCTTTAAATTTCACTAAATTTGTACACAATTTCTAGATATATTCCAAGAACGTAAACCATCAAACATAGAAAATATTCTGAGCTGATTACTTTGGTATTGTACATGCATTGCTGAAAATTTCTGCAGTAGATTATCATCATTCGATATCAATATATGCTGGAGTCATCAGATATTCAAAAATTTTGAGATATGCGCAAATATTTTCCAGCAATTATTATCCTTGCAGTTAACTCCAGCAGATAAAAAATAATAATATACCTCTATGTAAGTATATAAATATTTAGTAGAAAAATACTTTGCACTTAATGAGCTTCCATTCCTACTTCTATTGCTCTAGAGATATTTGTTTAAAATCTTTCCTGTCACTTATTGTGTTCTTTGCCAATTCAGCCCGTAGTTGATAAATTTGGGCTGTTTCAGACATGTTTTGACACCAAAAAGTGCTTAATTTCTTCTAAAAAATGCCCCCTAACTCATATACAACTTGGATAGGAGCATCTTGGGCATAAAAAAAAAATTTATTTTGCTTCAAAGTGACCCCAAAAATAGGCCTAAATCATTTGTACGAGAATCAAATTCTCTATTGTTTGTCTGTTGTTTTATCAAGCTAGAAATGGGACAAAGCGTTATCTAAAATGAACTGGCAAGTGAAATAAGCTATGTATTCACTCAAAAACATTGCCCAGTACTCTCTACCTACAATCACACATAATATAATTATGAAAAATTGAATATTAATATAATTTCAACATAATAATGTAACACTATAATATATAATTATATTCAAACTATTACTGTTATGGTGTACAATTTTGCAAGGCATAAAAATATGAAATACTTAAAAAAAAAGAGAGAGAATATACTTCCCTTGAAAGTAAGCACGAAGTTGTCCTTTCAGCTCTCTGATTTTTTATATTTCTATTTCGGCATATGGCATTAAATTTCCCATTTTCTTCTCGGCATGAGTGAAGACTGATATCACACCACTAATGTAAAGTGCATATAAAACAAAATAACAAAATACTAAATTAAAGGTATGCAAGAAATTGAATCTATTAAAATAACTGAAAAAACTCAAAAATAATATAATACACAAAGGATGAAACAACTCCCTGAGATACTATAATCAAATAGCTGAACATGCTTTTCTCTATCAAAGACTTGGTTTTGATCAAGTAGCAATAAGATCATTGTGAATATATTATTATTACTCAGATCATTATTTTGAACAAGTTGATCATGACTCCCTTATGGAAAAATACCATCAGTGTCATCTGAACTAGAAATAAACTATTGTAACTTCCTTTGTATTTGATATGATAACGTTTATTTCTATAATTACTTATCCAATGTATCATTTGCCTAGTTGAATATTCATTATATTCCAAATCCTTCCTTGTATCACATAGAAACTGAAGAAGATTGCAAGCTTCATAATAATGATCAGAAATTTGAATGCCATAAATTTGATTTTTCCCCTCATGTTGCAACACATTTTCTCATTTTACAACCTGTGCTATTTCTAGAAGATGATTTCTAATTTTATTATTTTCTGAACTCTCTCTCAATGAATTTTTGAATGTAGGTAAAGCATGTTCATGAGATCTCATTTTCAACTCCTCATTGCACAATGAATTATTATTCGAAGGATGACAAAAAATATAATTATTGAATATATCCTTCAAAAACTCATCTTCTTGACCCATAAGATCAAAATATTTATCTGTTAAGACCTCCTCATGTACATGTGATTCATTCTGCAATATTTTTTTTCACTGTTCGGGAAATTTTGGGAATCTTTCATAGAAATATTTTCTTCTTGAAGTATTTTAGCCTCTTGAGATTTACTTTGTATTTCATCAAATACAACCTAAATATGCTTATCGAGATGCGCATAGAAATAATTTGGACTATTCTTTTGCACATACTTATGATATTCAACATCCAAAAAATCTGAAATTTGTTCTGTACTGAGGAGATTTTCTTCTTGATCTACTTCATTATCTACATTTAATTCACATGTTAAATTTTCAGAAGAGTCATCCATACATGAATCAATTACCGTTTCATTTTCTTTCACACTCTCTTCTCTGATGGATGCAACACAAAATAAATGTTTAATCATCTTAGGTATGAAACTAGGGATAGAGTTATTATTTTCTTCACATGTCTGGTAGGTATTTTCTTCTTCATATGCATCTTGGGGAATCATATAAAGATCATCTTCCATTGTATTATTAAACTCATATAAGAACCATTGTTCAAATTCTTCCCAAGATGAGATACTCTTTTCAGGTAGTGATTCATACGCGTTTCTTGCATATTCTTTCAAGGAACTAGCAAACAGTCTCATGAAATCACTCTCTGTATCAATATCATACTTGTAAATGGGCATATAAAAAGAATCCAAATGATCAATAGTTGATTCACCATAATCTCCATAAAAATAAGACACTTCCTTTGAAAGCTTTGAAAATACCTCATCACCTCTATATTGAAACCTTCTTAGATCTAAAGGCTTAAATTTTATTGGAATCAAAATGTTTCTGAAGAAATTTTCAAGAATCATGTAATAAATTTTTTTATCACTAACAATCAAGTTTCATATCCTTTCTAGATGTTCTCCCTTAGTAGAGTCATTAACCAAAATATTTCAATAAATGGAGTCACCACCTTCTTATCAGAAGGAAAAATATAAACTACTCTTAGTCCTTACCTCCCAGCAGAGTCACATCCTAAAAATATTGTACAAAGTCGCCACCTCAAATGTCTTGAGGAAAATTATCACTTCTTTCTTGCTTCAAACCTCATTATGAAATCTTTCAAAATGTCAACCAAAAATTCTGAAATTTCTTAAAACAACTCTCCAGCAAAGTTGCCAATTTATTGGTGCCAAAAAACGTTGGATTGGATTTCCTATGGAATTGCCAATCCAATGCTGGGAAATCCAATTGTTATTTGGCCAACTGACAGGTTGAACCAAAGTAGAGGGGTCATACCTCTGCAATTCTGGCTCTGCAAAACCAAGGATGGTAGGCCTATACCTCAACCTGTTTGAGGCTTTTTAGATTAGATTAACTTATGTATGGAACTTAACTGATCTCTCCAAGTGGCAAGTAGGTTTCAAGAAATCAAATTGAAATCAATTTAGAACTGCAAATACTGAATGATTTTGTTAATTGTAAAATTATTTGAATGAAAATGTGTAAAATGAATTGAAATTAGCGAAATAGAATGCCAAAATTATTAACAATGAATAAGATGACCAAATTCCAAAAATTAATAAGACCAGTGCCTATTTCACCCTGGGCAATGGAGTCAATCCAAACCTCAACTCTACGTTCACCCTAAGAGATAGTTTCAATAACTTGCTAATATTATAACAAGCCTATCACTTCAAGGGCTTCTACATGAATTATAATTAAAATATGAATACACAGTTAGTCTTATCAAATTTAACTCTATTCAAGAGACCGACAAAAACAAAGGAAGATTCGTAGATCTTCTAGTTGATATTCAAACTGTATATCTATTTCAAACTATAATATCATGAAAATTCAACACAATGAAGAAAATCCTAAATGCAGATTTATCCAAGGGACTAATTGAGGGAATTGAAAAAACATTACACAGGTGGAAGCAAAAAAAAACTTATCTTTATTAATTTCCAAAAATTGGTACAGCAAAATTCATGTTGTAGTTGTTGATCAATTCTACCCCTATTAAAATGTATCTGTAATAATCTCCCTTACATTGGTCCTGGTATCCCATATTTATAAAGCTTTAGGGATGCATACACGCTTCAGACCAATGCATCTGTTCAAAACTAAAACCTAATCACTAACTGCAACATTAATGTTATAATATAAAATATTAATTATCCAAAAGATTAATGTATATGATAATCAAATCTTTATTTGATTCTTTTGTTGAGATAATCTTCCTTTTCACTCCGTAAATTAGAAATGTATTCCTGCAAAAATCATTTAAAATTTATTATTCATATTGGTCATAATACTCTTTATAAAATAATGTTATAATATAAGCCAAAAATATTATAACAAAATGTAAAAGAAGTTTTAGCCCTAAAAATATATCCTCAAAATCAATATTTTCACTATAGGATAGATTTATTTAAAATTAAAAAGAACATAAAAGTAACCCTACAATTAAATAATTTACCTTAATAAATATTTTTAAAATAACCAAGGTAAGAAGAACATATCTCAAAATAAATATCCTTCTACAATTCTATTCCATGGGAAATGTAAATCTACTTCACTTTTTAGGGTAAATCAATTCTTTTTATAAAAATAACCCAAAAAATAACAAATATTACACAAAGTAAAAAATAAATATATTAATATCTTAAAGCATCAATGTGAAATATTAGTCACAAAATTATCCATTTTAATTACTATAAGGTGAAAATGTTATAATCATATCTTTCCATCCTAACCATTACTTTCAAGGAATACAATAGAACAATTGGTTAGGGTAGGGTGGGTAGTTAGGAAAAGGGTAGGCTTGAGAGGTTGAGTGCTCAACTCCCGATCGCCACCCTTTTGCCTAATTAAATTTTATTTCCCCTTCCAAAATATCTTATTTCACCTCAAATCATTTCCCACTTTTGAAAATATAAAAACATTTATTACAATAAAGCATTTTATTTTTCCATGTAATCTAATAGGTGTTTATACTTGAAAATTGCATACACAGAACAACCAATACGATTTTCAAATAATATACATTATTAAATGAAAAAGGAAGAACAATATATCAGTGAAGTATACTTCCTTATCTATTTAATACTCACAAAATTAGGTGTCAATAGATCTGACCCCTAATCTTTTTCTCAAGTACTCAAATGCATCCTTGGACAGTGGCTTAGTGAAGATATCAGTTAATTGTTCCTTTGATTGCACATACTCAAGTATCACCTCCTTTTCTTGAAATTTTTCTCTCAAATAATGATACTTTATAGCAATATGCTTTGTTTTAGCATGTATGACTGGATTCTTGGAGATGTTTATTGCACTTGTATTATCACAATAGATAATTACTAGTTCAATAATTTTCATATGCATACCATCCAGTAACTATTTGATCCATCCAATATTTGACCAATTTGCAGCAATAGCAACATACTCTGCTTCTGCAGTAGACCGAGAGATGCATCCTTGCTTCTTATTGATCCATGCGACAAGTTTCTCACCCATAAATAATACTCCTCCCATTGTGCTCTTTCGGTCATCAATGTTTCCATCCCAATCAGCATCCGTAAAGACCTTAAGTTCAAATTTGCCTTCTCTTCTATACCATAAGTCATATTCCTCAGTATTCTTTAGATATCTTAGTATTCTTTTCACAGAAGTCATATGTGATTCCCTGAGATTAGCAGAAAATCTTGCAACTATTCCTACTACATGTGCAATATCTGGTCTAGTATGTACAACATACATGAGTTTTCCAATCATTGACCTGTACAAAGTCTGATTTACCTCAGGTGACTTTTCCTCCTTTGTCAGTTTACATCAAGTTTCCATCGGTGTTCCAACTAGCTTTGAATGTTCCTTCTTGAATATTTTTAGCACTTCCTTGATGTATTTGGATTGTGTAATTAAAATGCCTTCATCTTGTTGCATGATCTGTAGACCAAGGAAGAACTTGATCTCTCCAAACATAGACATCTCAAACTCTTTTCTCATTTCATTTGCAAATGATTTTCATAGAATATCATTGCCTCCAAATATGATTTCATCAACAAATATTTCAGCAATCAAAATGTTAGCATTAGTATCTTCCTTCAAATAAAGATTATTTTTTTCACTAGTTCTTACAAATCCAATACTTATGAGATAGGAATGAAGTATTTTATACCAGGCTCTTGGTGCTTTCTTCAATCCATGCAAGGCTTTGTGTAGTCTACATACCATGTTCCTCTTGTTATGTGGATGGTTCCTTCTGACATACCTAGCAAGTAGGTTCAGTTCTTTGTCTATCTTATTGAACATCATTGTGTCCTTCATTCTGATCTCCATCACTTGGTACATCATCTTGAGTAATATCCTAATTTTTGGTATTTGCAGCCTAGTTCTCGAGTGTAATATTCTATTGCTCGGGAGCTACACATTGTAGCTCAGGTAGAGTCTCACGTTCTTCATTGTAAACAAACCTGTTGTAGCCCTCTAGTTCTTTTGTGCTTTCCTTTTCATTCTTCTCTGCAAATTCATCTATCTTTACGTTTGTACTTTCAACAATTTTGTTAGAGGCTTTATTGAGACATTTATAAGCCTTGCTCTTGGTGGAATACCCTAGAAAGATACCTTAATCACTTTTGGAGTCAAGATTTCTATATCTATCATCTTTTAAGATATAACATTGACTACCAAAGATCTTGAAGTAACTTATATTGGGTGTGTAACCATACCATAGCTCATAGGGTGTCTTCTTGGTGTCTTTCTTCAATTGTACTATGTTCAATGTGTAAACAGCAATACTGACAGCTTCCCTCTAGAAGATTTGGGTGATGCCTTTCTCTATCATTAGTGTCCTTTCACAATCAAGAATGGATCTATTCCTTCTTTTAGCAATTCCATTTTGCTGTGGTGTTTTTGGTGCAGAGACCTATCTTTTGATTCCATGCTCATTGCAAAAGTTAGTGAATTCATCTAAAATAATTCCCCTCCTCTATCTGATCTTAAGCATTTCAATTCCTTACCACTTTTTTTTTATACCATTGCTTTGTACCATCTAAACATCTTTAATGCTTCTGATTTATCTTTTAGAAATATAACTGTAATCATTCTAGAGTAATCATCAACAAAGAGAATAAAATATCTATCACCATAGTAACTCTTTGTCCTCATGGGTCCACATAGATCAGTATGGACTAATTCTATAATGGCATCAGATGTATGGGTTTTTCTTTTGAGACTAGACTTTTTCATCTCACCTATTTGACAATTTTTGCACATGATATTGTTGGGTTTAGTCATCGTCGGTAAGCCTCTTAAATTTCTCTTTTTTCTTATCTTTATCATGTTGTCAAAATTTACATGGCACAATATTTTATGCCACAGCCATATGTCTTTGTTTCTATCCATTAAGTAAGTGGTGTTAGTATCATTCAGATAGAATAAGTTACCTTTTGTATACTCACCGGTACCAATTAGCCTTTTTGACTCATTGAAGATCTTTGCCTTCTTATTTTCAAATGATACTCTATGACCCAAATTATTCAGCTGGGAAACACTCAATAGATTATAATTCAATCCTTTCACCCAATAAGAATTTTCACATTTTATCAGGTTATTCCACATTATAGTTCATTTACCTTTAATTGGACAAGGTGTATCATTATCCATTCTTACTGAACCACCAATATAGTATTCAAAAGTCTAAAAAAAAATTTTGTCACTAGTCATATGGTGAGTGCAGCCACTATCTATGATCCAGACATCATTTTTACTAACTTTCAATATGAGTGCAATTTCTACATACCTTTCTTCATCTTCATCTAAATCATCTTTTACTGCCACAAACACCATCAAAATATATTCATCAGATTTGGTGTCAGTATCTTTATCTTTGCATGTACCTAGGTAACTGGCCTTCTTTTTTGTGTCCTTGTAGTCTCGGGTATATCTTCTTTCTGATTTTTGGTTGCTCCTCTAATCTCGATTATCACCTCTATCAAACTTCTTTTCAAATGATTTGTCATTACTTCTTTCATCTTTCCTCCTATTAGGCAATCTTGCAGCAAAGTGTCCAATCTCTTTACAATTAAAACATACAAGTGGTAATTTACCTTTGTATTTACCTTTGCCTCTCTGCATTCTTCTATCCATAAGTGCTTCAATTTCATCAAGATCTTCTTCTTCACTTTCACTTTCATTATCTTTTCTCATAGTGTGTTTATGACTTGATTTACTTATTGTCATAAAAGATTTGAATGTAGACTCTATATTTAGTAAGACACTATTATCAAAAATATTCATCTCAAATGAAATTAGTCTTCCAATCAAACTATTTGGAGTAACATTTTTATTTTCTACTGCTCTCATTTCTTGTATGGAAGATACTCTAATAGCGTAAGTAGGCAGTAAGGTTCTTAGAATTTTACTTACCAATGTCTCTTCTTCTAGTACACCTCCAACTCCTCAGATAGTGTTGACTACCTCTTTGATTCTTGTGTTGTACTGTGTGATGTTTTCACCTTCTTTCATTCTTAGATCATCAAACTTTCCTCTAAGAATTTTTGTCTTGGCTCTAAGAACATTTTTATCACCACCATGTACAAGCTTCAATTTATCCAACATCTTCTTTGCAGTTGTGCATACTTTGACATCGTCAAATTTAGAATCGGAGAGTGAGGAAGCAAGCTCCATTATCATGCAGTTGTGCTCAGTCTTATCTCTCATTTTTTCAACAGTGAGTGCTCCTATGGGAAACACATATTCAATATCTAAGTATTGAGTAACATCATTTCTAATACCTGATAAGTGGAGTCTTATCCTGCTTTGCCATGAAGCAAAGTTGTCTTTGTTCAACTTGGGCACATCTCATTTGTTCATCTTGTGATCTTTTGCTTAGGTCTTGAAACCTTCCTTCTAAGCACACAAGCTCTGATACCAATTTTTAGTAATAACTGAGAGGGGAGGTGAATCAGTGGCCTCAAAAATTAATCCTTAAATATACCCTTCAAACTTAGTACCACAAAATTATAAATCTAGTTATCTTTAGTCTTATAAGATGAATGCCTCTAAATACTTATATCAAATTACTACTTGTTAGAATGCTTTGTAAAACCTTCTACTGTATGTTTCCCGATAAGTAGTCTGTCTATTTACCAAAATACAGTAAAAAACTAGTGTATATTGATCAATCCAGATTTACTTATGTGAAATGAAAAACAATAAATTAATGACTCATAAACACATGACATGTGGATTTTTAACGTGGAAACCTTGTTAAGGGAAAAACCACTGGGATTGGTACCACAAATTTTCACTCTTCTGAAGTGAGCTTAGTGAAGAGACAACCGTGTTAAAGATTAAAAACACACTGTTACGTGTGACCTTGTTAGAAGATTTAAATGAATAGTTTGTCACTTAGTATATGGCATCTAATGCTACCATCCTTGATCAAATACTCTTTTGGCCTATCAATAGGTATCAGGCATATCCAATGCTATTTTGTATGATCAAAATTTTTCATACTCCTTGGGATGTATCTCAATTAGAAAAGACTTTTAAGTCCTACTCAGTTAAGAGACTTAGTGCTTCAATGGTTTAACTAAAACAATAAATTGATCTATTCACATATACAACTTGAATTGTAGATTTTCAGATCTATTGTAAGTGCATTACCTTTCTGGTCAATGTTATCAATTCAATACCTTTGCTCCACACTATTCTACTCTGTGATGTTGTATCACTATTTGTTGGTGTCTGCATAATTTATCTCTTTCCTCAGCTTGATTGATCAGGTCTAAATAAAGACTTTCTTCTCCTTAAGAATCTCTTCATCATCTATTCTCTTGTCACTCCCCTTATTCATATTGAATAAGCTTGTCTCTTTTATAGACATGATTTCACCATTTCTTGGCTTTCTTGATCTTGGTGTGATCCATAGTTCTCGCCAATTAGATTTAAACAAAAACTCATGTTTAATCTCGTAGAGATCTTCTTGCCAACTGGACAAAGTACCTTTAAATCCTCTATTTATCTTCGGCTTTATCTTGTCAATTAAAATAATGATAAGTACCATTTAATTCTATATTTATCTCTCCATAGCTAAGCATTTTTCCATTTCTAAACTCTTTGTTCTGTCGGGCAATACTTCAGTTAGTCATTGGTGACAACTAACTATTTTCATCGGTGAGAATTCACTTGTCTTGGGGATCTCCATCTATCTTGCTATCCTTTGGGAAACACTGTAATTCTGTCTATCTTGTTACACTATGATTTTCTCGTCAAGTAACACTATGACTTTGCTTGTTAGTAATGTTGTGCTTTTTTTTGTCGAGTAACATTGTGACTTTTCTCTCGTTGGTTTGCTCGATTTTTTGGTATGCACTCCGTCAATGTATACAATCACTTTGTGAATACTTAATGTTTATGTATTACTGATAGCATAGCCTTTGATTCATTGGTTCTTTGAATTCTTTAGCAGTATGTACATGACCATATAGATTATATCAATTTGACATCAATGAAAATACATTACATTAACTGATTTAATGTCTTTGCATTAACTTTCTGTGTCTCTGGTGATCATCAACTGAACATCTTCAAACATTTAATCGGTTATAGTTCATTAGGTTGGAATAAGAACAAGAAGTAAGTAACTAAACACTAGATGTTTACTTTTTGATTTGGAGCCTAAATTTGTTAATACTACACTTGAAAATGAAGAATGTGTAAGTGATATGAATGAAGAGATAGAACAGAATGAGAATAACAAGACATGGACACTAGTACCAAGAACTGATGACAAGAATGTCATCAGTACCAAATGGATATTTAGAAATAAGCTGAATGAGAATGGATAAGTCACAAGGAATAAAGAAAGATTATTATGCAAGGGGTATGCACAAGAAGAAGGTATTGACTATGGAGAAACCTTTGCACCTATTGGGTGTATTTCCAATTTTGAAGCTTGCCAGAAATATTTTGAAGTTCTCAGTCATATTCATGCCTAAAAGTTGAAAAATCTTGTCTACTATTGTTAAAATCCCTCTGCAAATAATGATCTTCCAGCCAAAATTCTAGAAAGAGTGAAAAACCCTAAGCCCTAGGTCAAATTTTCATGCATAATCAAGAAAAACCCTAGTTCATTAAAATCCATTCTATTGTGTTGTTAGTTTTTCAGAAACCCAATCACTTAAGTCATGTGCTCATTTTATGTTATTTCACTTAAGTGGCATTGTGTAATGCCCACCCTAGAATCTTCCTATGTTAGATGGACAGGACTATTGCTTTGACACTTTGGGTTTTATGATGGACTATGATTATTTTTTAGTTAGCATTTTATGAGATATTTGAGCATATATAATTGGTTATTGCAGTTATTTGGACATATTAAATGAGTTATGATTTAATGATGAATGGCTAGAAATGAACTATCAGTAAAATGTTTTACAT
>MU228190.1:3640580-3661960 GCA_018584345.1 Thuja plicata | reverse complement strand
GAAATGTGATTTGTAATGAATAGTTATTCAATGTGTAGGAAGGAGAAATGAAATTAGTATATAAAGTAAGGAATATAATTGTAAATGAAATGTTATTTTCTACCCTATCTCTTAAATTCTAAATGTGAAAGTAAAGAAAGGAAATGAAATTTAATTTGGATAAGTAATGTAAATGTGTTAGTAAATGAAATTCATTAAGGGAACCTTAAGGAAAGTAATTTTGGAGTAGTAATGTTGTAATGTAAAAAAAAAAAAAATTAGTTGCAAATTTTGGTCATAAGACCTGATTCCTTATGGGTTCCCTGGCGGGGACATTACACATTGTCTCATTGTAATCTGAGAATATTCCTTTTCTTTTTGAGACTTGGCAATTTCCTCTGAGTCAGGTTGTCTCTTTTAAAAATGAATATGCTTTCAGTCCTTGTGAAGTTTCACAGAAGACGTAGATGCAGATTTTGATCCTATGGTTGACGGTGAGTCTCTATGAAAAACTAGTGTTAAATAATTTCTTTGGCCACTTTGATTCTACTCATTCATGCTATCTTGAAAGGTGATCAGAGTTGCAAGTTGAGTTAAGGTTAGTTTCATGCAGTTGCATAATCGCAAAGAGAAATATTATTTAAGTCAAAAGATATAAGATTTCGAGATAGTCGTCGATCTAAAGTATAATCCTGCAGTGGTTGTGAAGTCTCCATGAAAACTCATGAGTTAACAAATGTATCAGCGAATTTGAGTTTTCTCACTCGTAGTGTCTTTCAAAGAAACCTAGGTCAAGAAGGTGATTAAAGTATTTTACTTGTGTGATCTCTTTTAAAATCCATGGGTGAGTTACAGATAAAGATATTAAGCAATTTCCATCAGATGAGTGATAGATCATGTGGCCAGCATGAAGTCATGATAAAAATTTGCAGATAGATTAAAGATAAAGAGATATCATGACTACCATCTGATTTAAAAAAAGGATATAGAGCCTGGAATTAAATCAAGAAAGAAACAATGAGTTAGAGAAATATTAAAGTGACAGTGAGATTCGATGGGTCGTGATGTTGCAATAAGAACCATGGTTGAAGAAAATTTTAGTTAAGTTTAATTCAGTTTGCAGTGAGAAGAACTGAGCCATGAAAAGGAAAAGATCCTGTGGATGATGTGTAGTCTATTTAGAAATTCAAAAATTCAGAGCAGTTCCAGAGATTCAGTGATGATAATCTAGATTGAGACACGTGGCTAATCTTTTGAAGACCTGAGTTAGTCAGAAAGTCTTAGAGAAAAATTGAGGTAAAGATTTTCCTTCCGTGACATGGAGACTGCTTAAGTCGTAATGTCACGAAGTGAACCATAGTTAAGTGAAAATAAAATGAGATTATGCATGAGCCATTAGATTTAAAATAATATCTATGGTAGTCACAAAGTCGCAAATGAGAAATTAAAAGGACATAAAGTAAATGAAATTACACACGGGTCGTCTGATTAAAAGATGATCATGTGATAGTCGCATAATCTCGATAAAAACTTAGAGTAAGGAAATCTTAAAGTGACAAGGAGATTACACAGTCGTGTAGTGTCTAAAAGAAACCTAAGGTATAAGATGAGTTAGTAAAGCTATAGTCTTGAAGAGAATAAGAGTTAAGTGATCTCATATAGTGATTAAGAGGTAGTCATTGATCTAAAAGATGATTGGGTGGTTGTCGTTAAGTCTCAATAGATAATTATAGTTGAGGATAAATCTTCAAAACAATGAGATCACACAGTCATGCAGTTGCTAAAGAAAACCATGGTGAGATCAAGGTAATACATGAGGTTTTCTCAGTGCCATGTTAATAGTTGAGAGCCAATAGGAATGAAGAAGTTATGACAGCATGTTTTAAAAGATTTCTGAGCTATTCTCAAAGAGCCAATAGAATCAAATATGGATGTCTTTTCAAATATTATAAGGTTTTTATATGAAAAGTAATCATTTAAAATTGATCATTTGTCAATTTGAAATGCCACATCTAGGAGCAAGAATTGACTTCACAACACGCAAAAGTAAAGATAGAAAAGACTGAATTGGAAATTCATGAAAGAGATTGGTGCATTAATAGGCATTACCGTTATCCTTTTCACCTTACCTGTTTCCAAGAATCTAGAGCTCATAATTTGCATGAGTAATTTTCATTTTCTGTAAGAACACAGTAATGAAGGTCTATAGAGTGAATAGAGAAGATTTCAGTTTAGAATCCAGAAAGTGATTATCAGTACTAAAGATTTGAATTGATTCATAGTGAAAAGTCTAGTTTTTGAGAATATTTGTTTCAATATTGGTAAAAGAAATGATTTGATCAGTGAAAATTCACACCAGATAACATGAGAAGAGCAGTAAGCATCACCTCCACTAGTGGGAAAAGAAGTGATGATGACGACCTTAAAGGGAAGAGAAACTATTCAGAAGAATTCATCCAACTGCTCCCGGGATCTAATCAGGGAAAAAAGGAAAATGATAAATACTTAGGATATAATTATGCATATATTAGAGATTCCAAGACTCCATACCATTCTGGTTATCATTTATTTAGTTATTTCCATAAAAACATTGATGGACCTATGCCCATTCCAAACACATGGACCAGTGGATTAGCTAAGCTAGTTGTCCCTGATGTATTCACTGATGTGGACTCAATTTTAGAGTTGGCCAATATGTATGATGTTGTCTCAAAGACCATCAAGAATGATTATGGCACTATTTTGGTAACCCTAGGTCGAGCTTCATTCATGAAATCTTTTGATATCTACAACCCTTGTTCCATAGAAACAAAATTGAAAGCCCTAATTGCCAAATATATGAGAGAGGTTGGTATTGTTTCTAAATTGATTCAAGCCCACTCACCAAGGGGAGCTAGGAACTACATTTCCCCTATTCCAAGTGATCCATCACCATATTTTTACAAATACCTATCTTTTTACATGAAATACATATCCTATGCCCTATGCAGAGTCTTAGGTGTAGACAGTGGAAGAGAAAGGGTATCATCAGACATGCTGATGATAATCCTAGAGTTGCAGAGCCCTTATGTAAGAAATTATTATGATTACATCTAGTTTTTAATCAACAATATGCATAAAGGATTCCTTGATATTAAGAACCAGGTAGGAATCCCTAAGTTCCTACAGTACTCACTGCTTATGCATCTCATGATGTTTTACAATTTCAACATTATGGACCAATAAAATTTATAACTTAGGAGATTTTATCATGGACATAGTAACCCTGTGCAATAATGGTTAAGGGTATGGAGCTACACCTCTAGGGAGTACGAGTTTTTTGTATTTTAGAATTGGGTAGTTTACCCATTGTTGAGCTATTTGGGAGTAGATATGACCAGACTTCCAGTGAGGGTACTACAATTATTGAGACCTTGTGAATTTGTGGACAAATGGAATGGTGATCATAACAGGGGTGACTTCTATTGTCACCAAAATTTTACACTAATCAGAGTATATGGTTGTTCACAGCCACCACATATATTGACTTATAGAGTGCCACCAAGAATTGCAATAATGGAATTTTATGGAAGCTTATGTTAATAGATAGAGAGCACCTAGCCTCACATAGGCAAGGAACCTTCACACCAAGGAAGTTCAATGCCTGAAATTTTACAATTGGAAAGAGGGGCTATGACCCTATCAATGGATGGTTGAGGCACTACAGGATGAATGTTGCCCTGTACAGATATATTAATAGAGAAGGATTTATAGAAAGTGCCAAGAAACTCCTGACACCTACCATTACCATCACCAAAAGGCATTAGCCCTGTGAAGAAGAAGATTTAATCAGAAACATCCCTGAAGAGGATGCAATTGCACAAATATTAACAAAGTATCATTATTTAATAGATTTGGAGCAGCAATTAAAGACGAAAGGGATCCCATTTTGTGGATTTTTCCCAGGTATTCCCTACCTGCAAAGATTAGAAAAGATGATAGAATCACATAGCTTTCTCAGTAATCAAATTGAAGATCAGATTGATGATAAGGATGGGGGTTCCAACAAAAAATCATCATCAAAATATAGGAGTAGCTATTCTATACATAGCCCACTACCTCGGGATCAGCCGCCTCATAATGAGGAAAACATTATTGATTTGACAGAAGCACATGAGGCTGATGTGGATGTAGAGACCCCATAAAAGAAGAAAAGAGTAGAAGTAGGGGATCCCTCTGTTGCAAAAACACACAAGAAGAAAAAGGATAGAATTGGTGCCCTATTCATGGGGACCAGTGCTTATGATCATCAACTGAGGAAGTTGATAAGAGAGGGCAATAAAAAGAGAGAGGATACTGATGATAACGTAGAGATGCCCTTAATTTTTTGTAAAGATGAAAGGGAACTACAAAAAGAGGAGTTCCTAAAGGATGATGAGTTCATCAAGACTAAGGAGTTCAAGTACTTCCTTATATGGGCTAAGAAAGATCAATTTGCAGCACAATTGAAATCACAAGGAGGAGAGGCTATTACAAGTGAAGCACTACAATCCCTCCAAGCATATGATCCAGATTCTAAGAGTTTGACTCCTGATTAATCCAGGCAACTTGTGAAGTCCAGTGGCATGCTCCTAGTAGAAGGATGAGACTTAGCTTCAACCTTTATAATAGATCAGATTAGAAGGCAGTCTGATGTCAAAATTTCTACAGAGACCCAAATAGGAGAGATGATGAAAGGGTGTGGCTATGACTCTAAATCTCAAGTCCTTGAAATGTGGTCTCTTTCTCCTAAGAATAAAAATCCATCACTGATAAATGTTCAAGAGGAGATGGAAGGAGATAAGATAATATGGATTGTACACAATATAGGAGACCTAGAAATATCTCAGACATTAACCCATTTTTCTCACTTAAATGAGGCAAAGGAAGAACAAATGTCTAAAAGGTATTAGAAATTATTTGATGAAACAAGCTTGATTGCCAAGGATAGAGAATTAGGTCTGATGAAGATCAGTATAATGGAAAAGATAATTGCAGACCTAACTCAAAAATTGCAAGAGATGCCTGAGATTTCCCCTACTGCACCTAAAGAAGGAACTAATGCTAAGATTCAGACTAAGGATACAGGGTATGTTGCAATAGAAACAAAGCAGTGGATTAAGGAACATAATTATGCTGTTTTGTGAGCCTTAATGCAAATTTTTAAACATAGAATAGATATATTAAAAGATAAAGTGAATACAGTTTATGGTGCTTATGGTGAATTTCTAGGCCTACAAGTTGAATTTAATAATTTTGTATCAATTTTGAACCCCTACTATGCAACATGGTCAGTGAGAACTAGGTTATTTGAAAGGTTAGCATCATTTCAACCATTGAGATCATATTTTCTAGAGATTGTAACCTAGGTTGGAGAAGAGCTAGAACAAATTCGGGTGATCTTGTCCTCTTTCAAAGGAAAGGAAAATCAAATTGAGGCTAGAATAAATATTTTTGGGCCTAACTATAATAGATTTGTTCCATCAATCAGATCGAAGGATAAGAAAATCAAGCCATTAGGAGTATGGAGCACAGAATTTGATACTTTATTACATAATAAATAGGTATATGTTTCTAACAATGGTGAGTTGGATATGGAGAGGTATAATAAGATCCAAGATGAGGCCTTTACGGCAGAAATAGATTTCAACAAATTCATAACAGATGCTAGGTAGGAAAGGCAAAAGACACAACTAGATTACATTCATAGATTTGATTGGCCAGCAGAATATGATGTCACAGCATGGGATTTCCTAACAAAACAGAAGAAGAAAACTCTTGCCACTATTGACCTTTATATTATTGATGAAGAATAGAAGAACACCTGGCACCTACTCTTTGAGAACAGGGAGTTTAGTTATCTTGAAGACTAGTGTAAATTAGCCTATAATAGTGGTCACTAGGTCTCGCTACAAATATTAGAGGATATCCGAAACACATATAGAAAAAGGTGCCAGTAATCACAAGAAGAAAAGATCAACTCAGATTTCATTCTTCATTTGTGACCATCCACCACTTGGTCTCTTCTTTTCTTTCATCCTTTTCTATGTTTTTAGGGTTAGGTCTTAAACCATCCGAAGCTTGTTACATCCTTACTTCTTAAGGATTCCAAGATGGTTTTATACTATATATAGAGCCTATTGTAACTTTTTGAAAGATGATGGATTATAATTACAAGGCAGATTGTTAAATTTTGTCTGAACCTCTATATATTTTGGTCTATTGAATGTATTTTGAAGTAGTTAGACATTAATAAAATACATTGAAATCTCTATTTTATATCTTGTGTTGTCTCTTTTATCTCTGTTAAAGCTTTTATATATTTAGTTTGCAAGGCATTTAAATATATCAATTATAAGGTAATTGTATGGTCATTTGTGAGGTCCTTCAAGGAAGGAGTAATTCTTTCAGGTGATCCCAGAAAGCTGAATTTTGGTATTAATATCTGATAAAAAAGTTGTAGTTGTGAGAGGATAGTTTGTAAGGCATTCTATCTAGGTTGCATGTATTTTCATTAATCACCTTATTGTGGAGTTGCATTTGAGATTGACTCTGTTGCCCATAGGATTAGGCACTGGTTTATGGTTTGACAAGTAATTTTTCATCATCCAATATTAAAAATAAATCAATTACACTTCACTCATAAGAAACCACATATTTTCAAGTAATTGTATTCAAAGAGTATACAATTCAATTTGGTGATTCCTTCAAGAGAGAATCAATAGGTTGACCCTCCTAAGTTCAGAGAACTATAAAAGGAAGAAGGATGAGAAACACTATCAAATTATTGTTTTCTATTGTCAAGATAATGGTTTGGCTTATTAAGCTCTGTATCAAATTAATCACAGTCATTTTCATATTTTTTTATTTATTGATACAGTAAAAGACATTCAACAAACTAGTAAAAGGACCTAATCCATTGTAACTAATATTGCAAGTCAGTAATCATTCAAAGGTAATACCTTCCTGAGTCTGTGGAGCTCAAACAAGAAGGAGGATATTATCCAATCCTCATCAATTAGGCTTTTCTTGCATATGGTAAATTGGAAATATACAAGATCAAGCATTCATATTGTTTTAAAAGGTTCTTGCAAGAAAAATCCCTAACAAACTGGTGAGTCTGCTGGGGAATTAAAAATTGTATTCAGAATATCTCTGGTGTTTAAAGGATAAATCAAGTTACAGTTGAGTTTGAATCTAGATCATTCTTCTAGTATTCATATTTCCCAAAAAAAAATTGGGTGGCGACTCTAAAAGAAAATCTCTGTAATCAGTGCAAAAGTGAAACATTTATATAAATTTTACAAATATGAATACTAGGTCAAGAATGAGATAAAATCCATAAGTTGAGTTGGATAGTGGGATCCCAACTACTTCAAGAACTAAGATGTCTTGGAGAGATAATAAGAACCAAGAAAACATTAATGACTCTTCTCCAAGAAATGAAGATAACAACACTAGAAGGAAGGATACAAATCAGTCTAGTCATGAGGGGAACACCTTAGAGTATGAAGAATCCCCTGACCTTGGATTAGAAATATATGCAATTACTACTACTTCTAGTGAAAGAGAAGGAACTGAAACTATTAGCTCAGACTCTGAATTTCCTTCTGATGAGCTTGCTGAAGAGGAAAGAATCATCATAAGGTGGTTAGCCCTCATTCAACAAAAGAAAAGAGAAAAATATCTTAAAAAGAAAAAACATGAGAAAAAGGACGTTGACAAGTTTAGAAGACGATCTTTAAGACATCAAACTGCAAAAAATGTTGAGAAGTCTCACAGAGACCAAGAGACTCCAAACACCCACAAAGGTTTAGGTCCTCAAACCTTTAGAGATAAAGGAAAAAAGAAAGTTACAAAAAATGAAGTTGAGGAACCAAACACTCATAAAGTCCAGACTGAACAAATGTCTAAGCTAGACATGGACCTTAAAAGATCAAGAAAGGAGAAAGAAACTATAGAAAAGATGTTGGATAAAGCAGAAGTTGAATCTTCTACCTTGGAGATGAAGAAAAAGATTGACTTTTTGCAATCTTCCAAATATTCTTATGGTGGTGGTGAAAACACTACATCTTCAAAAGCCAAGACTACTTCTTTCCAAGAGGATGAAAAATTTCAAAGAAGTCCATTACACATAGAAAGGTACAAGAAATTCACTTTTATTGGCATTCCAAGTTATCCTAATGCAGTTCCTAATGATATTGGAGAAAAACTCCCTAATTTTTCAGGAAACAATACCATTTCTTGTGAAGTTTATTTAAGGAAATTTATAGATATCATAGATGATTTAAATATTAATCATGAAGATGTCCTTATGAAGTTATTTGTTCAATCCCTAGTAGAAGATGATAGGGAATGGTTCAGAGGATTGTCTAATGGTTATGTTTCATCTATGGAAGAACTAATAGATTTGTTCAAAGACCAATATGGTGACAAAACCAATGAAGGGTTTTTTCTAAATGAATTCAATAACATAAAAAAATATTTTCAATGAAGAGGTTACTAAATTAAACACCAGATTTCAAAGAGCTATGCACAAGATCTTTCAAAAAATCAAGCTGGATGAAAAGGTATGTTTGGCTACATACCTAAATGCTTTTGATTCAAAAATGGGTTATGCTCTTAGAGATAAAAATCCTTGAAGTCTCACAGATGCATATTAAATAATAGTAAACATAGAAATGGACAGAAGGGTATCAAGGAAAATGAACAGAAGAGATGATGCTAATTTTAGTAGGAGCAAAGAACCTGAATATAAAGAGTACAAGGCTCCATAGAATAACAGACCATCTTATAACAATAACTATAACCCATAAAATAGGATGCAAAATTATCCCTGTGGTACTCAGTTCAAGGATGGAAAAGCCTATTTCTCCACCTAGAAAAGATAAAATAGAAAATAGGACCCCTAATCCTCTACATTAAAATGCTATGAATATGTGTAGTGACACTTAGTGGTGTGAGGTTTGTCAAGCCCCACACAACCCTGATGTTTGTATTGTATCCCTAGACATCATTGCTAATGAAGAGAAAGAATGTTAAGAAAATGAGCTATGTGATCACAATAGATGTGATATGACTAATACTTATGCATACTCTGATATAGATTTTGAAGAAGAAACTGAGAACCATGACATATATGGTTCACAAGGAAGAATAGAGGTATATCACCAACAAGTCCTATTTGACAGTGATGAGATAAAGTTGATGATATAAGATGTTATGCATAGAATAGTCAAGGATCTACCACCATAAGGAGACCCTCTAAGGAAGAAAATACTAGAATCACTTCTAATCTTGTGAACAAAGAAAGAAATAACTACCACTTAAGAAATAGAGTTGTGGGTAATGTGCGTAGTCAGCCAACAGGCATCTTCATTAAAGAAAATAAGATAGATGCAAAGTATGTACCAAAAGGAGATGGACCTGGGGAAAATTTAAATAAACCTAAGGTCAAAATTGTAAACAAAGCTAGTAATCCAAAAGATGTACATGAAGGAAAAAAAAAAGTGCCAAAAGCTGGTACTTGCTCTCCCAAGATTGAAAATAAGAAATCTAAGAAGGAAGAGCCTACTTTAAACATTCAAATAGAGGAGAACAATATCATTATAGAAAAACCTAAAACCTCTAATGCAAAATATACTCCAGTGGATATGGGCCAGTGTTTATGTCAAATGACTATCAAGGTCCCATTCCTAGAAATGATGAGGATAAAAGAACACAAAGAAGAGGTCCTTTCAATATTAAACCATGTATTACTAGTAAAACCTCAAAAAGTAGAAAATGTTGAAAAGAAATATAACAATAAGGGAAAGGAACTTGAGGGGATGATTTTTGAGATCCCTCATATTTATCTAAACACGGATGCTTATGCACTGGTTGTTGACCCCTTTTTCCTAACATTGGTAATAAATGGTAAGATGCTCAAAAATTACATGATAGGTTCAGGAGCATCTAATACTATCATTCCTACATAAATCATGAGATCCATGGGATTACAAGTAGATACTCCTCATGGGAGGTGTCAAGCAATGGATTCAAGAGAGATCCCTCTTGTTGGAAATATTCAGGCCTTACCTTACAAATTAGCTATATGCTCTGATACAGTATTAACTATGAGTGTACTGGTGGTTGATATCCCACCACATTATGGCATGTTACTATCCAGAAAATGGAGTGCATCAATGAGAGGTAGTATTCAGTTTGATTTGTCTTATGCCACTTTCAATATTTTTGGGAATAATGTAAAGGTTTCTAGAGAAGGTAGGACACCTCATATGATAGAGTTGCATGAGGATAATAATATTAATTACTGTGTTGATATTGATATGGAGAATTTTGGAATAAAAGGGAGTACTCATCAATGTAAGACTGTTGGTCCTTTAGTGAAGGAGTTGATTACACAAAATGATGGTTTATGGAAAATGTATTTTGATGGAGCTTGTTCTAAAGAAGGATCAGGAGCTAGAGTCTTACTTATTTCTCCATCAGGTACAACATTTAAATATTATTTCCTGTTATCTTTCCAGTGTACAAACAATACAGCAGAATGTGAAGATTTGTTTTTAGGGCTAGACATTGTTGCTAAACATGGAATAAAGTGTCTAAAAGTTTATGGTGACTCAGAGTTAGTAGTAGCCCAAGTCATGTCCAAATATGCTATGAAAAATGATAGACATAAGATGTATAAACATGCTATTTCGGACCAAATTGAATTTTTTGATGCCTTCAATATAAACTAGATAGAAAGGTTTAAAAACATTATGGAAGATTTCTTAGCTAATTTTGCTTTGAAAACTGGTGATTTGACCTTAAATGGGGTATCAATAGTTGAGATTAAGACAAGATCATTTGTCCCTGACAATATTTACAACTGGAAAGCATTTGAAGATGACCAAGATATCCTTAGATTTCTTCAATGCCTAGACCATTATGAAGACCAGAACATAGATTGCAATACTTTACTTGAGGTCATTGATGGTAAGGATTGTGTTTTAGGGGATGAGGTTGTCCAACTAAGTTCTAATCAGATTCCTAAGTGATTGGTAGAACTACAAGCATTTTTTAGTGATCAGAGTGAACATTCATCAAGAATAAGCAATGCCAAAATTGAAGATTTGGAGGAGATAAATTTAGGATCAGAAAACACTCCTCAGATAGTTTATATTGGAAAATTATTAGATTCCCATGTTAGAACAAATTGTATAAAATTATTAAGAAAACATAAGGATTTATTTGCATGGTCTTATAAAGATTTAAAAGCTTATAGGGAAGACCTTTTTCAGCATGAAATCCCACTCAAATCAGACGTGAAACTATTTTGACAAAAATAAAGACCCATTAATCTATTGTTGGCTCCTAAGATGAAATAGGAGTTGATGAAGCTAAAGGATGAAGGAATTATCTAGCCTATCAGACATTCAACCTGGGTTTCAAATCTAGTACCAGTGAGAAAAAATAATGGTGATATAAGATTGTGTGTTGATTTCAGGAATCTGAACATTGCATCCTTGAAAGACAATAATTCTCTACCAAATATGGAGACAATGTTGTACAAGGTTACTAGTTGTGAGATATTATCAATGATGGATGGGTTTTTCAGGCTACAATCAGGTACTTGTAAAAGAGTCATAACAGTTTAAGACTGCATTTACTACTCCTTAGGGAACTTATGTATATGTTAGGATGCCATTTGGACTAATAAATGCAGGGGCAACTTTTCAGAGAGCCATGGATGTTTCATTCAAAGAGTTTATTGATTTATTCATGGTAATATACCAAGATGATTTGACTACATTTTCTAAGAAAGTAGGGGATCATTGTGAACATCTAGAAAAATATTTCAATAAATATTTAGAATATGGTGTCTCCCTGAATCCTAGAAAGTGTTAATTTTCAGTCACAGAGGGAAATTTATTGGGACATATAGTGTCCAAAGATGGAGTAAGGATTGAGCCGGAAAGGATAGAAGCTATTCAAAAGGTCACTGCTCCAAGGAATATCAAAGGTGTGCAATCTTTCCTAGGAAAGATCAATTTTATCAGAAGATTCATTGCAAATTTTGCTGAAATTGTCAAACCAATTATTAATTTATTGAAGAAAGATTCAAAGTTATAAAGGAATGAAGTAGCTCAGTTAGCTTTTGAAAAGATTAAGAAAGTAGTTTAGGATGCCCCTGTTTTAAAATCTCCTGATTACATTAATCCCTTTTCTTTATTTTCATTTGCATCCTTTTATACTATCATTGTTGTTTTACTTCAGAAAGATGAGGAGGGATTTGATCACCCTATTGCATTCTTTATAAAATATCTTCAAGTTGCAGAGCTAAACTATGAAATGATAGAGAATCTGGCATATGCTTTGGTGAAAGCTGTTAAATCATTTAGACCCTATCTATTTTGTTCAAAAGTACTTGCATATGTACCTCATTCAATAATAAAGGACATCCTTACTTAATCAGAAGTGATAGGTAAGAGATGTAAATGGATTAATAGAATTCAAGAATTTAACTTAGAAATCCATATTACTAAATTGGTAAGGGGACAAGGTCTAGCAAAAATTATGACAGAATAAAATCTAGACTTGGTACAAGTAAATAACATAGTGATACAAGATTCAATAGTAACAAGTATTGAAAGACACCCCTTCTATGTTGACATCATGTAGTATCTTAATAATGCAAAGTGTCCTGAAGTTATGACAGATAATCAAAAGATGAATCTCATATTACTAGCTCAGAAGTACACCTTAGTTCAAGGAGATTTGTATTGGAAAGATAGAAATGGTGTACTATTATTATTTCTAGATCAGAGCCAAGCTGAGAGAGTACTAGTTGAAATGCATGCTGGAGTATTTGGAGGACATTTTTCTACTAAGACCATTGTCCATAATATTTTTAGGGCTGGATATTATTGGCCTAGTCTATTTAAGGATACTCATGCATTTTTTAGGAAATGTGAGCCTTGCCAGAGGTTCTCAAATAAGTTGAAGTTCTCAGGTGCCCTGTTATTGAACCATGTGAGTGTTGAAGCACCTTTTGCAATGTGGGGTATAGACTTTATTGGAGAATTTTCAGAGAAATCTAGTGGAGGAAAAATTTGGATACTTGTTACCATTGATTATCTTACAAAGTGGATAGAAGAAATTCCCACCAAGAAAGCAACTAGAAAAGTGGTTACTAATTTTCTAATGGAGAACATTTTGACCAGATTTGGTGTCCCTTCCAAGCTAGTGATGGATAATTATATGTGCTTTAGATCATATGACATTAAGGATTTCTGCAATGAATATGGGATCATAATGTCTTATTCATCCCCATACCATCCTCAAGAAAATGGCCAAGCAGAATCCAGCATTAAAAGCATTTTGAAGATTCTGAAGAAGACCCTTGAAAAGAATAAAAGAGCTTGGCATAGAAAATTAAAACTTGCTCTATGGGCTGATAGAATAATAGTAAAGAAAGCAATAGGTAAGTCACCTTTTGAACTTGTATATGGTTTACAGTCTAGAATTCCTATGAACAATTTGGTACCAATTTACAAGTTTATTCAAGAGGAAGAGCTAGAAATTTCTGACCCAATGTAAGATAGGATCATGCAATTAGAAGAGCTTGATGAAGTTAGAAGAGAAGGTCAGAAAGAGAACATAAAATTGCAACAGAAAATGAAGTATCTTTTTGATAAGAGAGCAGGTGACAAAAAATTTATGCCTGGTGATCTAGTACTCCAGTCGAATGTAAGAGAAGAGGATAAATAGAAGCACAAGAAGATTTAATCCTTATGGCTTGGTCCCTTTATTATCTCTCAGAGCTTTGGAAAAGATTCCTATCTTTTGAAGAACATGGATGAGAAATAATTTTAATTGCTAGTTCATGGGAAATTTTTAAAATCTTTCTTCAGTTGAGAATTGAAATTTCATGCACAGTAAATTTTGTATCATATGTATATAGGTGTGTTTCTTTCTGTTACAATTTTTCTTTCTACAGTAAGTTAGTGAGCATCTTTTGCATGGTCTGAAACCAGAGATCTATGGTTCTTATATTAAACTAGCATTTAAGCATCCTCAAATAGAGCCACTATTGGTTGTATTTCTAGTTTTGAAGCTTACCAAAAATTGTTTGAAGTTCTCAGTCATATCCATGCCTAAAAGTTGAAAATCTTGTCTACTATTGTTAAAATCCCTCTGCAAATAATGATCTTTGATTCAAAAATCAAGAAAGAGTGCAAAACCCTAAGCCCTAGGTCAAATATTTATGCATAATCAAGTAAAACCCTAGTTCATTGAAATCCATTCTATTGTGTTGTTACTTTTTCAGAAACCCAATCACTTAAGTCATGTACTTATTTTATGTTATTTCACTTAAGTCGCATAGTCTCGTTGTAATCTAAGAATATTCCTTTTCTTTTTGAGACTTGGAGATTTCCTTTAACTTTGGTTGTCTCTTTTAAAGATGAATGTGCTTTCAGTCCTTGTGATATTTTATGCAAGTCGTAGATGTAGATTTTGATCCTATAGTTGACAGAGAGTCTCTTTGAAAAACCAAAGTTAAAGAATTTATTTAGTGACTTTGAGTCTACTCAGTCGTCTTATCTCGAAAGGTGATCAAAGTTGAAAGTTGAGTTAAGGTTAGTTTCATGCAATCACATAATCGTGAATAGAAATAAGAGTTAAGTTAAAATATCTAAGATTAAGCGATAGTTGTTGATCTAAAGTATAATCCTGCGGTGCTGATGAAGTCTCCATGAAAACTCATGAGTTAAGAAATGTATCAGCAACTTCAAGTTTTCTCAGTCATGGTGTCTTGCAAAGAAACCAAGGTCAAGAAGGTGACTAAATTATTTTAGTCGTGTGATCTCTTTTAAAATCCATGGTTGATTTAAAGATAAAGAGATTAAGCGATTGTCATCAAATGAGTGATAGATCTTTTGGTCAGCGTGAAGTCATGATAAAAAGTTGCAGATAGATGAAAGATAAAGAGGTATCATGATTGTCATCCGATTTAAAAAAGGATCTAGTGGCTGACGTTAAATCGGGAAAGAAACTATGAGTTAGTAAAATATTAAAGTGACAACAATATTCAATGGGTCGTGATGTCACGGTAAGAACCATGGTTGAAGAAAAGTTTAGTTAAGTTTAAGTCAGTTTGCAGTGAGAAGATATGAGTTGTGAATAGGAAAAGATCCTGTGGATGGCCTGTAGTCGTTATAGAAAGTCAAAAAGTTAGAGAATTTCCATAGATTCAGAAATGATAATGCAGATTGAGACACGTGGCTAATCTTTTGAAGACCTAAGTTAGTCAGGAATTCTTGAAGAAAACCTAAGGTAAATATTTTCCTTCCGCAACATGGAGACTGCTTAAGTCATAAAGTCGCGAAGTGAACTATAGTTAAGAAAAAAGAAAATGAGATTATGCGTGATCCGTTAGATTTAAATGAAGATCTACGGTAGTCGCAAAGTCTCAATTGAGAAAGTAAAAGTACATAAAGTAAATTAGATTACATGCAGGCCATCTGATTAAAAGATGATCATGTGACATTCACGTAATATTGATAGAAACCTAGAGTAAAGGAAATCTTAAATTGACAAGGAGATTACATAGTCGCGTAGTCTCTAAAAGAAACCTGAGGTATAAGATGAGTTAGTAAATCTATAGTCACAAAGTCTCAAAGAGAATAAGATTTAAGTGATCTCATACAGCGATTAAGAGGTAGCCATTGATTTGAAAGATGATCGGGTGGTTTTCATTAAGTCTCAATAGATAAATAGAGTTGAGGATAACTCTTCATGATAATGAGATCACACATTCATGCAGTCGCTAAAGAAAACCATGGTGAGATCAAGGTAATACGTGAGGTTTTCTCTATGCCATGTTAACAGTTGACAGCCAATAGGAATGAAGAAGTTATGACACTATTTTTTAAAAGATTGTTGAGCTATTCTCAAAGAGCCAATAGAATCAAATATAGATGTCTTTTTGAATATTATAAGGTTTTTATATGAAAATTAATCATTTGAAATTGATCATCTGTCAGTTATAAATGTTATGGCTAGGAGCAAGAATTGATTTCACAGCACGCAGAAGTAAAGACATAAAATATTGAATTGTGAATTCATGAAAGAGATTGGTGCATTAATAGGCATTACCGTTATCATTTTCATCTTACTAGTTTCCAAGAATCTAGAGCTCAGAATTTGCATGAGTAATTTGCATTTTTAGTAAGAACAGAGTAATCAAGGTCTACGGAGTGAATAGAGAAGATTTCAATTCAGAATCTAGAAACTGATTATCACTACTAAAGATTTGAAGTGATTCACAGTGAAAAGTGATGGTTTTGAGAAGATTTGTTTCAATATCAGTAAAAGAAAGAAGCTGATCAGTGACAATTCACACCAGATAACATGAGCAGAGCAGTGAGTGTCACCTCCACCAGTGGGAAAATTAGTGATGATGAGGACCTCAAAGGGAGGAGAAACTATTCAGAAGAATTCATCCAACTGCTCCGGGGCTCTAATCAGGGAAAAAAGGTAAATGATGAATACTTATGAGATAATTATGCATATATCAGAGATGCCAAGACACTAGACTATTCTGGTTATCATTTATTTAGTTATGTCCATAAAAATAGTGATGGCCCTATGCCTATTTCAAACCCCTGGACCAGTGGATTAGCTAAGCTAATTGTCCCTAATGTATTCATTGATGTGGACTTGATTTTAGAGTTGGCTAGTAGGAATGATACTATCTCAAAGACCATCAAGAAGGATGATGGCACTATTTTGGTAACTCTAGATCAAGCTTCATTCATGAAATTTTTTTATATCTACAACCCTTGTTCCACATAAATAAACTTGGAAGCACTAGCTGCCAGATATGTCATAGAGGTTGGTATTGTGTCTAAATTGATTTAAGCCCACACACCAAGGAGAACTACGTACAACATTGCCCCTATTCCAAGTGATCCATCGCCATATTTTTACAAAGACCTAGCATTTTACATGAAATACATATCCTATGCCCTATACAGAGTCTTAGGTGTAGAAAGTGGAAGAGAAAGGGTATCATCAGACATGCTGATGATAATCCTAGAGTTGCAGAGCCCTTATGTAAGCACTGATTATGATTACATCCAGTTTGTAATTGACAAAATGCATCAAGGATTACTTGATATTCAGAATAAGGTAGGAAGCCCTAAGTTCCTATAGCACTCATTTCTCATGCATCTCATGATGTTTTACAATTTCAACATTATGGACCAATCAAATTTACAACTTAGGATATTCTATCATGGACAGAGTAACCCTGTGCATTTATGGTTAAGGGTATGAAAGTACACCTCTAGGGAGCACGAGTTTTGTGCATTTGAGAATTGGGTAATTTACCCATTGTTGAGCTATTTTGGAGTAGATATGACCAGAATTCTAGTGAAGGTGCTGCAATTATTGAGACCTTGTCAATTTGTGGACAAATGGAATGGTGATCATAACTCGGGTGACTTCTATTGTCACCAAAATTTTACACTAATCAAAGTATATGGCTGTTCACAGCCACCACATATATTTCCTTATAGAGTGCCACCCAGAATTGCAATAATGGAATTTTTATGGCAGCTTATGTTAACAGATAGAGAGAACCTATCCTCACATAGGAAGGGAACCTTCACACCAAGGTAATTCATTCCCTCATATTTTACAATTGGAAAGAGGGCCTATGACCCTGTCAATGGATGGTTGAGGTGCTACAGGATGAATGTTTCCCTTTACAGATACATTGACATAGAAGTATTTATATAAAGTGCCAAGAAAATCTTGACACCTACTGTTCTCATAACCAAAAGGCATCAGTCCTGTGAAGAAGAAGATTTAATCAGAAACATCCTTGAAGATGATGTAATTGTATGAAGATTAAATAAGTATCATCATTTAATGGATTTGGACCAGAAATTAAAGGGAAAAGGGACCCCATTTGGTGGATTTTTCCTAGGTATGCCCTACCTGCAAAGATTAGAAAAGATGGTAGAATTACATAGCTTGTTCAGTAATCAAATTGAAGATCAGATTGATGATAAGGACAAAGGTCCCAACAAGAAATCATCATAAAAATATAGCAGTAGTTATTCTATACATAGCCCACCACCCTAGGATCAGCCACCTCATAATGAGGAAAATATTATTGATTTGACAGAAGCACATGAGGTAGGGGTGGATGTAGAGCCCCCACAAAAGAAGCAAAGAGTAGAAGTAGGGGAGCCCTCTGTTGCAAAAACACACAAGAAGAAAAAGGATAGAATTGGTTCCCTATTCATGGGGACCAGTTCTTATGATCATCAACTGAGAAAGTTGATAAGAGAGGGAAATTTAAAGAGAGAGGATACTAATTATAATGTAGAGATGCCCCTAATTTTGTGTCAAGATGAAAGGGAACTAAAAAAAGAGGAGTTCCTAAAGGATGATGAGTTCATCAAGACTAAGGAGTTAAAGGACTTCCTTATATGGGCTAAGCAAGAGCAAGTTGCAGCACAATTGAAATCACAAGGAGGAGAGGCTATTACAAGTGAAGTATTACAAGTCCTCCAAGTAGATGATCTAGAGTCTAAGAGTTTTACTCCTGATGAATCCAGGGAACTTGTGAATTCCATTGGGATGCTCCTAGTAGAAGGATGGGACTTGGCTTCTACCTTTATAATAGATCAAATTAGAAGGCATTCTGATGTCAAAATTTCTACAGAGACCCAAATAAGAGAGATGATAAAAGGGTGTGGCTATTGTTAGATTATTCACTTATTAATTAAATCATGTTGATTTAATTAGTTATGTTGTTTTATTACTCTTTAGTGATTAATATTTCTCTTAGGTGCATTAATAATTAATTCTTTTATTAATTATTAATGTGCAACCTAGATTTTACCTTTTAGGGTTTCATTCAACTTTTTAAGGTTGAACTTTGTAATTATTGTCAAGTAATTCAGAATACATTGTTTCTCTACTCTTTTCGAGTTTCTCTGAGCTTCTGAGTTCTTCAACTTTTTCCTTCTTTATGCTTTCTTTCTGTAATGGGTATTTTTCATGTAGTTGTTCTTGGGTGTAATCAGATAAGTATTTCTCAAATCCTTCATGGTATCAGAGCCCCTTTGTTGTTGCCTATTCTGGAGTGTTTGAAGCGTGTTTTTGAAGGATAAAATCTCAGCTTTCTCGGGGTATTTATCTTCAATCTGTGGGTGACATTTGTTTAGCATTTTGGGCCCAAATGGACCTCACCGTCATATTCAAAAGGCCAAGGAAACTAAAATTTCATATAAATTTTCTCCATTTTGGACATAGTTGAAATTTGGACCCTAGTTTTTGCATTCACGGCCCTTGACACGCTTTACAAGGCAAAAATTTGCATCGGTTTCCATGCCACCTCATTTTTGTGTGACCTTAGTTTCCTTTCTACCTTGATTTCCATGTCACCTTGATTTTTATGTCGCCTCAGTTTCTGTGTCATCCAGTTGCATGGAGGAGAGGGAAAATGATAGCCCTATTTTTTTAATATTTTTTTAAACAAAAAATATAAAGTTTTTTTTTTGCTTTAATAAAAAAAAATCATGTTTTTTTTTATATTTTTTTAAAAATTAAAAAATATATAAATATTTTTTGTGTGTTTTTTTCTTAAAAAAAATATACAATTTTTTTATGTTTTTTTTTCTAAAAAATACATGTTTTTTGTCAAAAAATAATTGTTGTTTTTATTATTTTTTTATTAAAACAATAATATTTTTTTCTGCCATTTTGGTGGAAAATTTGGAGGCAGTCCTTTTTTGGAGGTTTTTCACCAATTTAGTCTGGCTTCGCCAATTTTGCTAAGGTTCTTCTGGATCATTTGGATTTTCACCTACTGGTGGTTTTTTGCTCATAACTTGAGCAAACGGAGGCATTTTTTGCCAAATGAGATATCGACAGAAAGATGGTTCCAAGACCTTTCTAATTTTTCTAGTTGGTTATCTGATTTTTCCATTTTGGAGGGTTTATGGCCACTCAAAGTCAGGGTTAAATTTTGCACTCCAGTCATTATATCTCGCTCCTCTGAACTCTTTTTTTTTACTTCCGCATGTCGTTGGAAAGCTGCTTCCATTCTCTTTCTTCTTCTATGGGTCTCACACCCAGTTTTTGCTCCTTGTATCTATGTATTCAGTTTTTTTCTTTATGGCACTCTGGTGGATATCTTGGATGTTTCAGGTCCTGGGATCATTTCATTTTCTGAACATTGTATACATCTCTTTTATGTAGCTTTTAATGCAAATGTACTGAGATAAAGTGTCATCTAATGCATGCTTGGGATTCTATTGTACTTGTTGGAAAGTTGACTACCTGAGGATGCATGACTCATTTTGTGTTGTCATCATGGCAACAAAGTCATGTTTAGTCTCTGTCTTAAAAGATAAAATGACTAAGTAAGGAAAATAGGGCAGAACAGAGATACTCAACGATCAGCACATCAGCACATGTGCGAGAGATCGAGTCAGAATATTCACATTTAGATATAATTTGTATGACACATGTACATGCTACATCGAGACATGCATAGTATGGAAATACAGTACGGAAAAGCTACAAGCAGATCAATAGACCAGTAGTCCAGGAGACAGAGCATGAAAGTTGACTAAGTGTTTTGATCAGTGTGTGTTATTTTATAATGTAATGGCTAAGCACCTTTGGTTATATGATTGTAATGATGTAATTAAAATTGTAGTAAACATGCTTGAGCTGACTTGTTCAGAAGCATTGTGTTTTTTTTTAGGGCCGACTAGTGTTTGTTTTTGGGTTGTGCCTATTCGGATTTGAATATATAAGTATGTAATGTAAAGATATGATAGAAGTGTCAATTATTATGCAAGAGGAAGATACAAAGGGATAGTACTATGAATTCAGTATATGATATAGCTCTTTGAGAGAGTAAGAGCATTCGCGCATACATGGAATTGATCAAACAAACAGTGTCATCACAGCAGTTCATTTTGATATAGTGCATATCATCTTTCAGAAGGTTGTAGCCTTCATCTTATTGGGTAGTGAGCCATATACCTTTAACAAGGTTTTTTAAAAGACTCCTAACAATGTCCGACCTTTAACCAGGTCATTGTACTCATATTGTAAAGACTGCTTCTAACAGGGCAAAGGAACTCTCACAAGTTCATTATACTTAGTACAATATTTGTGGGTACTAATTCTCACCAGGGTTTTCCTATGATCAAGGTTTCCCCATAATCATATCATGTGTTATGAGTTATTATGTTAAGCTTCATTCTATGTATGTTTGATTTATGTTTAAGTTGTTGAAAAGTAATTAATAAACAAACATTGATTCACCCCCCCCCCCCTCTCAGTGTTTCTAACAATTGGTATCA
>MU228190.1:3622802-3637171 GCA_018584345.1 Thuja plicata | reverse complement strand
AAACACAGTTAAGAAATGCACTTGCGCCATCCTTAGCAGTCCTCAATGAGAACATCAAATAGATTGATGCCACTATTGTGACATATGATCAAGGTCCCTACATGGATCTGATAAAAATGGAGAAGCTGACATACACATTGTGCACACATCTACAAACAGTTGATGCTATGAAAGCATTTTGGAAGAAAGAGATCCAATCTCTTAAAATTGCATATCCTGAAGTGTATATGGAGTAAGTATGCAGTAGACTTACAATTTTTTGTAAACCTTTGTCATTAATGTCAAAGGGGGAGTGATATAGAATGTGTATATGTGGAGAAGTATATGTATATATGAAGTTATACAGTCACTTTTTATGTTAAGTCATTTTGAGTAACTTGGCCACATTCCTTTGTTGCCATAAATGACAAAAGGGATATTGTTGGCAAGTTGACTACCTGAGGATGCATGACTCATTTTTTGTTGTCATCATGGAAACAAAGTCATGCTTAGTCTCTGTCTTAAAAGACAAAATGACTAAGGAAAATAGGCCAGAATAGAGATACTCAGCAATCAGCACATTAGCGCACGTGCGAGAGATTGAGTTAGCATATGCGCGTTTAGATATAACTTGTATGACACATGTACATGATACATCTAGACACGCATAGTTTGAAACTACAATACGAAAAAGTTACAAGCAGATCAATAGACCAGCAGTCCAGGAGACAGAGCATGAAAGCCAAATAAGTGTTTTGATCAGCGTCTGTTATTTTATAATGTAATGGCTAAGCACCTATGGTTATATGATTGTAATGATTTAATTAGCATTGTAGTAAACATGATTGAGTTGACTTGTTTAGAATCATTGTATATTTTGTTTTAGGGCCGACTAGTGTTTGTTTTTGGGTCGTGCCTATTCAGATTTGAATATATAAGTATGTAATGTAAAGATATGATAGAAGTGTCAATTATTATGCTAGAGGAAGATATACAGGGATAGTAATATGAATTTAGTATATGATATAGCTCTTTGAGAGAGTAAGAGCATTCGCGCATACACGGAACTGATCAGACAAACAGTGTCATCACAGCAGTTCATTTTGATATAGTGCATATCATCTTTTAGAAGGTTGTAGCCTTCATCTTATTGGGTAGTGAGCCTAGGCAGTGAGCAATATACCTTTAATAGGGTTTTGTAAAAGACTCCTAACAGGGTCTGACCTTTAACCAGGTCATTATACTCATATTGTAAAGACTGCTTCTAACAGGGAAAAGGAACTCTCACAAGTTCATTATACTTAGTACAATATTTGTGGGTACTAATTCCCACCGGGGTTTTCCTCTGATCAAGGTTTCTTCGTAATCATATCATGTGTTATGAGTTGTTATTTTAAGCTTCATTCTATGTATGTTTGATTTATGTTTAAGTTGCTAAAAAGTAATTAATAGACAAACACTGATTCACCCCCCCTCTCAGTGTTTCTAACAGTTATCATACTACATTATAAAGTGCCATGGGGGGTTTGATGTTTTCTTTATTTTCCATCTACCTTTGTCAAGTGAGTGTCCCTTCCATGACATTAGCCTCATGTGTGTCGGCAACTAATCATCCTTGACACATACTTTATTTGTGCTTATACGTTCTTCATCATACAGTGTTTCTTGCCAATTTGTTTCAATGTACCTATCATACCTCTCCCTGCTCAGCATTATGGGGGTGTATCCTGTTGGTTCTAATGCTTCCCTGGTTCGATGGAGTGATCTATTTATTCAGTATTTATTCCTATGTACTAGGCGGATGCAGTGGTTAGGTACCTATGCATTTCGGTGAGATGGATCATTTACCATATGGACACTCTTATTTCATTCCTGTTTGGAGGAATTCTTCCATCTTTGATTGATCAGCTCTTCAGGCTTTGTTTATAGTCTTCTCTACCTGTTCATGTTCTATTATCATGGAGTTTCCAGCAACTACTTTTTGACAGTGTTTGCAGCTTCTTGCTTCAGAGGTGTTCTACATGTTCCTTCTTTGTTCCTATTTTTGGGGACATTCTCTAGTTTGGAGGCTTCTTATGTCCTTCTCTAGGATTCATCTCTCTTTTGAGTAGGTTTTTTTCCAAGTGGCTTTCTCTATTTCTCCTTTTTACATATATTTTTGTACTTGGGTACCTGATCAAGCCTTGTTGTCGGGACCCATTTTTTTCCTACTTTCATAGTTGTGCTAGGTTAGCTTACCTCTTGAGCTTCACTTAAGGGGGTTGTTAGAGTAATCACTTATTAATTAAATCATGTTGATTTATTTATTTAAGTTTTTTTATTACTCTTTAGTGCTTAAGCTTTCTCTTAGGTGCATTAATAATTAATTCTTTTATTCATTATTAATGTGCAACCTAGCTTTTACATTTTAGGGTTTTGTTCACCTTTTTAAGGTTGAACTTTGTAATTATTGTCAAGTAATTCAAAATACATTTTTGCTCTACTCTTTTCGAGTTTCTCTGAGATTCTGAGTTCTTCAAATTTTTCCTTCTTTATGCTTTATTTTTGTAACAGGTATTTTGCATGCAATTTTTCTTGGGCATAATCTGATCAGTATTTCTCAAATCCTTTAGCTATGTCTCTAAATCTCAAGCCTTTGCAGTGTGGTCTCTTTCTCCTAAGAATCAAAAGCCATCACTGATAAATGTTCAAGAGAAGATGGAAGGAGACAAGATAATATGGTCTAAACACAATACAGGAGCCTGGAAATCTCTTGGTCATTAACCCATTTTTCTCACTTAAATGAGGAAAATGCAGAACAAATATCTAAAAGATATCAGAAATTATTTGATGAAACAAGCATGATTGCCAAGGATAGAGAATTAGGTCTAATGGAGATCAGTGCAATGGAAAAGATAATTACAGACCTAACTCAAAAATTCCAAGAGATTGCCCTTGTTGTACCTAAAGAAGGAACAAATGTTGAGATTCAGACTGAGGATACAGGGTATGCTGCAGCAGAAATAGAGTAGGGGATTAAGGAGCATAATGATGTTGTTTTGGGAGCCTTAATGAAAATTTTGAAACATAGAATAGATATATTAAAATATAAAGTGGATGTATTTTATGGTTCTTATGGTACATTATTAGGCCTACAAGTTCAAGTTAATAATTTTGTATCAATTTTGAACCCCTACTATGAAACATGGTCAGTAAGAACTGGGTAATTTGAGAGGTTAGCATCATTGCAACCATTGAGATTAGATTTTCTAGAGATTTTAACCCAGGTTGGACAAGAGATAGAATAGATTGGGGTGACCTTGTCCTTTTTCAAAGGCAAGGCAAATCAAAGTGAGGCCAGAATAAATATGTTTGGGCCTGACTATAATAGATTTGTGCCATCAATCATATCAAAGGATAAGAAAATGAAGCCATTAGGAGTATGGAGCACAAAATTTGATACTTTATTACCTAATAAAGAGGTATATGTTTCTGACAATGGCGAGTTGGATATGGAGAGGTATAATAAAATCTTAGATGAGACCTTAAATGTAGAAACTGATTTCAACAAATTCATAACAGATGTCAAGAGAATTACGAATGCTAGGTGGGAAAGGCAAAAGACATAACTAGAGAACATTCAGAGCTTTGATTGGCCAGTAGAAGATGATTTCATAGCATGGGATGTCCTAACAAAGCCCAAGAAGAAAAATCCTACCACTATTGACCTTGATATTATTGATGAAGAATAGAAGAACACTTGGTACCTACTCTTTGAGCATAGAGAGGTTAGTCATCTTGAAGACTAGTGGAAATTAGCATGTAATGGAAGTCACTAGGTCTCACTACAAATATTAGAGGCTATCCTAAACACATACAGGCAAAGGTTCGAATAATCACATGAAGACAAGATCAAATCATATTTCATTCTTCATTTGTGTCCATCCACCGCTTGGTCTCTTCTTGTCTTTTGTCATTTTCTATGTTTTTAGGGTTAGTTCTTAAACCATCAGAATCTTGTTGCATCCTTACTTCTTAAGGATTCCAAAATGGTTTTAGACTATATATAGAGCATTTTGTAACTTTTTGAAAGATGATGGAATATAATTACAATCTATTGAATGTATTTTGAAGCAGTTAGACATTAATAAAATACATTATAATCTCTATTTTATAAATTGTGTTGTCTTTTTTATCTCTGTTCAAGATTCTATATGTTTAGTTTGCAAGGCATTTAAATATATCAATTATAAGGTAATTGTGTAGACATTTGTGAGGTCCTTCAAGGAAGGAGTAATTCTTTCAGGTGATCCTAGAAAGCTCAATATTGGTATTAAGATTTGATAACAAAGTTGTAGGAGTGAGAGGATAGTTTGTAAGGCATTCTATCTAGGTTGCATGTATTTTCATTAATCACCTAATTATGGATTTGTATTTGAGATTGACTCTATTGCCCATAGGATTAGGCACTGGTTTATGGTTTGACAAGTAATTGTTCATCATCCAATATTAAAAATAAATAAATTACACTTCACTCATAAGAAAGCACATATTTGCAAGTAATTGTATTCATAGAGTATACAATTCAGTTTGTCGATTCCTTCAAGAGAGAATCAATAGGTTGACCCTCCTAAGTTTAGAGAACTATAGAAGGAAGAAGGATGAGAATCCTTATCACATTACTATTTTCTATTGTCAAGATAATGGTTTGGATTATTAAGCTCTGTATCAGATTAATCAAAGTAATTTTCATTATTTTCTATTTATTGATACAGTAAAAGGCATTCAACAAACTAGTAAAAAGACCTAATCCACTGTAACTAATACTGCAAGTCAGTAATCATTCAAAGGTAATACCTACCTAAGCTGTGGAGCTCAGAAAAGGAGGATATTATCCAAACCTCATCAATTAGGCTTTTCTTGCATATGTTAAATTGGAAATATACAAGAGCAAGAATTCATACATTTTTAAAAGGTTCTTGCAAGAAAAATCCCTAAGAGCACCCGTTGCTAGACTAGGAGCTGGAATTCTTCTTGATTGTGCTGCATACAAAGGATTCAAGGTATACCAGATGGATGTCAAATCTACATTCCTAAATGGAATACTTGAAGAAGAGGTATACATTAGACAACTAGAAGGGTTTGTTGATCTAGACAAGAGAAACATGGTATGTAGAATACATAAAGCCTTGTATGGATTGAAACAAGCACCTAGATCCTGGTATGAAAGACTTGTTAGGAATAATAGTCCATAAGACAACTGAGAGGGGAGGGTGACTCAGTTGTATTATAGATTATTAAACTTTAAACTTTATCAACTATATCAGCAAATGTAAATAATAACACAGTAATAGACAACACCATAACACAAGATTTATTGTCGAGGAAACCTTGTTAAAGGTAAAACCCCGATGGGAAATAACACCCACAAATAATATACTAAGAGTATAGTATCCCTATTAAAATATATTAGCCCTGTTAGGAGCTTGTTACAATATTACACTACATAGTCCCTATTAGGAGACAGACCCTATTAGGAGTCAAGGGAAATAGTAGGCTCACTGCCAAGGCACACTTCCCAAAGAAGGCTAAATCCACCCTCAAGGATTTACAATCCGCATCAAGTGTATACAGCAAATACACAATCTAGTGAACTATCTAACACCAACTATCTTTGCTTTATCAGTTCTAATGAAGTATCCACTGCTCTCTATCTAGCAATCAAGCTTCACAGCTTCACAAATCTCTTCTCTTCTCTTTTTCTTCCACACTTTTTGCAAATGAAAAGATCACTCATATATACCCTTTTATAATAACCCATTAGGTCAGCCAGTTAAGCTTTCCTAATACATAATTAACTAGGTCAACCAATTAAGGCTTCCCATCATACAAATAATTACATAATCCCTTGCTAAGATACACACAGTACCTATAACAAGTATACAACATTTACAATTCATCACAAATACTTCCAGATCTGCAATCCACTCTCATAATTAATTTCCACACGTTACAAGTCTGAAATCAGCCAGCAAATAGGTCTTCTCCAGAACACACGCCACAACTAACATCATCAGTACCCAAACAGAAATCAAACTCAACCCATTTCACTATCATATGTCATCTCTCTATCAGTTATCTCACAATTTCTAAAACATGTTCCTCAGTAAGATATACCCAAAACACAGAGACCTTCTCTATCCAGAATCATAGTTGCAGTCCAGAAAAATAGTCTTCACCAAATGAACTGTAACATCCACATAATGTAACATAAAGTCAAGCAACCTTAGGAGTAAGGTTAGGACACAGCCGTCTACATAAATCTGACTTCAATCCTTCTGAATCACCCATACTATGTTCATACACTTGTTCCAGTTAAGTAGTCAGTCTATCTTCTCCATAGAAATATATGTTGTCATCAGTGACAAAACATGAATATCAACAGCATGATCAGTAACCAAAATTGATTTCATCCAACAATCTCCACCTTTGTAATTGATGGCAACATATGGGAAAATTCATATGCATCAACCCAAAAGTACTCTCTCTCAATACAATCTTCTCAAAATAGTAGGGAATTTCTCATAGATTCCTTCCCCCATTGGTAGCAATGGAAAAGGGT
This sequence comes from Thuja plicata, assembly GCA_018584345.1. Taxonomy (NCBI): domain Eukaryota; kingdom Viridiplantae; phylum Streptophyta; class Pinopsida; order Cupressales; family Cupressaceae; genus Thuja; species Thuja plicata. The sequence goes on along the minus strand of MU228190.1, from coordinate 3,630,591 downwards.
GCCATAAATCATCTGTATTGTTCAGTATCTTTTTGAAATCTTCATGTTCGATCAGGTGCAAGATCACCCAAATGTGCTCCATAGTGTTCTCCTGCGATCACTCCCCCTAAGGAGTAGATCCATACATCAAGTCCAGAGAATAATATAGTTCTAAGATCCACTGGACTGATGCATATCTGCATCATTTTAATTACCACTGGGAGGGGCCATCACCCCAAGAATACCTCTGAGATATTCAAAAGCATCTTTTGGAAATAAATTTCGTAAATATATCTTCTATTTGTTCCTTTGTGCTTATGTACTCTAGTTTAATCTCCTTAGCAGCTACCTTGTCCCTCAAGAAATGATAATTGATAGAAATATGTTTAGTCTTTGAGTGCATTACAAGATTTTTTGACATGTTTACTGTACTTGTGTTATCACAATGAATAAATACTAGCTCCTTGAAAATTATTCCAATATCTTCCAGTATTTGTTTCATCCGAACAACTTGTGTGCAATTAATTGCAGCAGCTACATATTCTAATTCAATAGTAGATTGAGCAATACAATTCTTCTTCTTGCTTAACCAGGAAACCAATCTCTTCCCAAGAAAAAATGCACCACCACTTGTGCTCTTTCTATCATCCAAATTACCTACCCAATCAGCATCAATAAAATCCTTCAAAGTAAAATCATCAAATTTTTCATACCATAATCCATACTCTATTGTTCCTTTAAGATATCTGAAAATTCTTTTCACAGCAGCAAAGTGTGTTTCTTTAGGATATGCCTAATATCTAGCCACAATTCCAACTACATTGGTAATATTTGGTCTAGTGTGTGTCAAATATTGTAGACCTCCAATCATTGACCTATACTTAGTCTTCCCAACACTTTTAGTCTCATCACTTTTAGTTAGTTTGTTCCATGTTATCATGGGTGTACCAATAGGTTTATAGTCTTCCGTTCCAAATTTCTTCAACATTTCCTTAAGGTACTTGGTCTAAGATATAAATATGCCATTTTTACTTTGATTAATTTGCAAACCAAGAAAAATTTTCATCTCACCAATCATTGACATCTCAAACTCATTCTCCATATCTTTAACAAACTTCTTACTCATTTTATAATTTCCTCCAAAAATGATATCATCAACAAAAAATTCTATAATTAATATTCCATCTTCATCAATTCTTAAATATAAATTACTATCTGCATTACCTTTTCTAAAACCAAGATGAAGTATAGTTTTATCCAGTCTTACATACCATACTCTCGGTGCTTGTTTCAATCCATATAGTGCCTTCTTCAGTCTTAAAACCATGTTTTCATCATCTGTCAAAGAAAAACCATCAGGTTTCTCAATGTACACTTCTTCTTCTAGGTCACCATTCAAGAATGCAGATTCCACATCCATCTGATACACTTTGAAGTCTTTATGTTCAGCATAAGCAAGGAATAGTCTCACAGCTTCAAGTCTAGCAACAAGTGTGAATTTTTCTTTGTAGTCTATGCCTTATTGTTATGAGTAGCCTTTACATACTAGTCTAGCCTTTATTCTTACCACTGTGCCTTCCTCATCCATTTTTTTTCTGAAAACCCACTTAGTTCCAATCACATTCTTATTTTTAGGTCTTGGAACTGACTCCCATGTATTGTTCTTCTTTATCTTCTCTAGGTCTTCTTCCATGGCTTTAGTCCAAGGTTCATCTTTACATGCTTCATTAGTAGTCTTGGGTTCAGCTTGAGAAATCAAATAGATCTCATCCCTAACTTTAGATCTAGTCATCATGTCTTTTCTTTCATCACCAATAATTTGATCTTCAGGATGGTTTTTCTTGACATACCTTGGAGTCTTCAATGTCTCAATAGCTTCTACATGTTCTTCTGCTTCAATCTCATACTCAATCATCAAGGGTTCTTTAGGTTCAGCAGCAACTTCTCTTGTTTTTGTTATCTGACCACAATCATACATTCTTTCTTGAATTTTAAATTTCTCATCTATCCTCACATTGGCGCTTTCAATTAGTTTTCTCAATCTCAAATTGAAACATTTATATGCTTTACTCTTAGTAGAATAACCAAGAAAGATTCCTTCATCACTTCTAGCATCAAACTTTCCTATCTCATCATCTCTCTTGATATAGCATTTACTACCAAATATTCTGAAATATTTCATAGTAGGTGTATGATCAAACCATAATTCATAAGGGGTTTTATTTGTACCTTCTCTGATCTGAATTATGTTTAGTGTGTACACATCAATGCCAACTGCTTCTCTCCAATGAACATGTGATACATTTCCTTCCAACAACATAGTCCTAGCAGCATCTAATATAGTTCTATTTCTTCTCTCTTCTATCCCATTCTATTGTGGAGTTCTAGGAGCTGAAGTTTGTCTATGTATTCCATTTTCTTCATAATATGTGTTAAATAGTTATGATGTAAATTCTCCTCCTCTTTCTGATCTCAAACATTTCATCTTTAAACCAGATTCATTCTCAACTTTTTATTTGAACAACTTGAATTTGTCAAATGCCTCAGATTTCTCTCTCAAATATGTAACCCACATCGTTCTTGAAAATTCATCAATAAAGAGTATAAAATACCTTTCACCATAGTATAATCTTGTTCTTGTAGGGCCACACAGATCTGTATGCACCAGATCCAACTTCGCATTTGCTGAATAGGCTTTGCTCTTGAAAGTGCTTCTAGTATGTTTTCCCATAACACATTCTCTCCACATAGTTTTAGATGGATTAACAATTTTAGTTAGATCTCTTACTGCTTTTTTCATAATTTCCTTCACAATGTTGTCAAAATTAACATGAAAAAATCTTCTGTGCCATAACCAAGCATCATCAATGTTTGCAATAAAACAAGTAGCTTCATATGTGTTTAGTTCAAATACATTACCTCTGGATTTAGTACCAGATGCTATCAAGTCTCTTGTTTTAGTCATGATAGAACATTTCCCATTGATGAAGTTCTGTTGATAACCCTTGTCTACTAACTGTTCAACACTCAACAAATTATTCTTGAGTCCATCAACAAGTAGTACATTGTCAGTGTTAGTCTTACCATCTAATCAGATAGATCCAATCCTAATAATAAGTTTAGGAGTATTGTCACAAAATCTAACAACACCACCATCATGCTTCTTCAAACTTACAAATTTAGTTTTATCTCCAGTCATATGATGTGAACAACCACTATCTATGACCCATTCAGATTTCTTTTCAACTTGAGATACTAATGCTTTTTCCTCATTCATAGTTTCATCATCCTTAATAGAAATGAATCCAATTTCATCAAAGTTACCATACTCCCCATCAGATATTCCTTCACTAGCATAATAGCATTCCTTATCCTTTGAGAACTTAGACTTGAAAAACATAGGTTTGTGCTTTGTAATTCTTGTAGGACATTTAGATGCAAAATGACCGATCTTATTATATGAAAAACATTTCAGAGTTAATTTTCCTTCAAACTTACCTTTACCTCTCTTTTCTCTTCTAGAAATCAGTGTGACAATTTCATCTAGCTTCCTTTCCTCTTCCTGTATCTATTCCCATTCATCATCATAGGCTCCAAGTTCTTCTCTCAAATCATTACTGCTTGTGCTTGCATTTCCAACTAAGGTCTTCTTGTTCTTGTGCACGGTTGATTTAAATACTAACTCAACTTTAGGTAAAGTGTTTCCCAATTTTGCGGCCTCAAATGTAGTTATTTTTCCAATCAACATCTCTCTAGTGAAGTTTGGTGTCAAAGGTATGATCTCCTCTATAGCCTGAACCTTGGTTCTATATGCAGATGTCAAAGATCTCGATATCTTTGCAATTACTTCTTCTTCACTGTAAGTTCCTCTAGAGTTCCTAATACCTATCACCACCTCAGTAATTCTTTGTGCATATGCTCTAATGTTCTCATCTTCTCTACTCTTTAATGATTCCATATTTGTCTTCCAGTTCTGTAACTTTGGTTGCTTTGTAAATTTGTCTCCAACATATAGTGCTTCCATTCTTGACCAGATTTCATGTGCAGAGTCCAATTCCTTTACTCCAGTGAATTCTCCTTCTGATAGAGCACTGATTAGGGATTCCCTTGCAGCCATATTACATTAAAATAGCTTCTTATGATCATCAGTGGCCTTATCTAATTCATTCTCAATTGCTAACTTTTCTTTCTTCTTTGTGATCATCTAGTAGTCAAGTCCTAAACACATCAAATGTGTTCTCATCTTGTTCTGCCAACTGTCAAAGTTTTCAAGATCAAACTTTGGACTATCCTTCCTATAGTAAGTCATCTTTAGGATCACCTCAAGTTGTTAAACTTTCTCTCTATGGACTAGAAGATCTGATACCAATTGTTAGGAATAACAATCCACAAGACAACTGAGAGGGGGGTGAATTAGTTGTAGTATAGATTATTAAACTTTAAACTTTATCAACTATATCAGCAAATGTAAATAATAACACAGTAATAGAAAACACCATAACACAAGATTTGTTGTTGAGGAAACCATGTTAAAGGTAGAACCCCGGTGGGAATTAACACCCACAAATAATGTACTGAGAGTATAGTATCCCTATTAAAATATATTATCCTTGTTAGGAGCTTGTTACAATATTACAGTATACAGTCCCTGTTAGGAGACAGACCTTGTTAGGACTTAAGGGAAATAGTAGGCTCACTGCCAAGGCACACTTCCCAAAGAAGGTTAAATCCACCCTCAAGGATTTACGATCTGCATCAAGTGTATACAAAAAATACACAATTCAGTGAATTGTCTGACAGCAACTATCTTTGCTTGATCAGTTCCAATAAAGTATCAACACTGCTCTCTATCCAAAAGTTAAGCTTTGAAGCTTCAAAAATATTTGCTCTTCTCTTTTTCTTCCATGCTTTTCACAAATGAAAAGATCACTCATATATACCCTTTTACAATAACCCATTAGGTCGGCCAGTTAATCTTTTCTGATACATAATTAAATAGGTCAGCCAATTAAGGCTTCCCATCAAACAAATAATTACATAAGCCCTTGCTAAGATACACACGGTACCTATAAAAAGTATACAACATTTACAATTCATCACAAATACTTCCAGATCTGCAATCCACTCTCTTAATTAATTTCCACACATTACAAGTCTGAAGTCGTCTAGGAAATAGGTCTTCTCTAGAACACATGACATAGCTGACATCATTGGTACCCAAATAGAAATTGAACTCAACCCATTTCACTATCATATTTTGGATCTCTATCAGTAAGCTCACAAGTTTTGAAACATCTTCCTCTGTAAGATATAACCAAAACATAGAGACCTTCTCTGTCCAGAATCACAGTTGCAGTCCAGAAAGATAGTCTTCACAAAATGAACTGTAACATCCACATAATGTAACATAAAGTCAAGCAACCTTAGGAGTAAGTTCAGGACATGGCCTTTTTCATAAATCCAACTTTGATCCTTCTGAATCACCCCTACAGTGTTCGTACACTCATTCCAGTTAAGTAGACAGCCTGTCTTCTCGATAGAAATATATGTTGACATCAGTGACAAAACATGAATATCAACAGCATGATCAGTAACCAAAAATGATATCATCCAACAAGACTTCACTCCTATCTCATAAGAATTGGATTTGTAAGAATGAGTCAAAATAGCAATCTATACTTAAAAGAACATACTGATGATAATATTCTAATTTCTGAAATATTTGTTGATGATATCATATTTGGAGGCATTGATATGTTATGTAAATCATTTGCTAATGAAATGAGAAAATAGTTTGAAATGTCAATGTTTGGGGAGATCAAATTCTTTCTTGGTCTACAAATTCTTTAACAAGATGCAGGCATATATATCACTCAATCCAAATACATCAAGGAAGTGCTGAAGATATTCAAGATAGAAGATTCCAAGCCAGTTGGAACACCTATGGCAATCGGATGTAAGCTGACAAAACAAGAAATTAAATGAGGTAACTCAAACCTTGTATAGATTAATGATTGGAAAACTAATGTATGTTGTTCATACCAGACCAGATATAGCACATGCAGTTGGAATAGTTGCAAGATTTTATGCTAATCCCAAAGAATCACATATGACTATTGTTAAGAGAATTCTGAGATATCTAAAGAGCACCAAAGAATATGTGGTGCAGAGCACCCTAGGGTTTAGCTCAAAACCCTAGCCCCAGCAATTTTGAACAAGTTTTGATACAAGTCTTTCAACGAGCAAGTCATATTTTTCCTAGTCGCTCAGTCGCGGAGCCAGCAGCGAGCAGAAAGGTAATGCATCGCACACTCGCGAGCTAGTTAAAAGTTAAGTCTTATAGTGAGCAAGTGCGCGACGAGGAACTAGTCGCTCAGTCGTAGACGGCTAGTAGAAAAGACAGTGCGCGACAATGCGACGAGGAGCTCATCGCCCAGTCGCGAGTTAATTCGCAGTCAGAGAAAATGCGTAGCGAGTGCGCGATGGGTGATCAATCACTCAGTCGTGAAGACACAGTTCAGTTCTGGTGTGCGAGTGAGTGACACCCGATGCATCGCCAAGTCACAGGTGAATTGATAGTTAAGGAAAATGCATGGCGAGTACGCGACAGCAAGGTCATCGCTCAGTCGCAAGGAAAAGGTCAGCTTGGGGAAGCGGGTGGCGATCGCGCGATGGGTGATCATCACTCAGTCGCAAAAGGAAAGTCAGCTCATCTCTAGACAGTGCGATAGTGTGACTACTATGCAGCACAAGGTCGCGAAGGAAATGGAAACTCGGGTTATAGCGCGGCGAGTGCACGACTTGAGCTCATCGCTCAGTCGCAGAGACATAGCCAGCTCGTGTAGAAGTGCAGCGAGTGTGCGACTAATGTGCCTCGCAGACTCGCAGAGAAAACAGCAGCTCATGGAGAAGTAGTGCGGGTGTGTGATTTGAGATCATCGCTCAGTCGCGATAGAAATAGTAGCTCGGGACAATGCAATGCGGGTGCGCGACATGAGCTCATCGCTCAGTTGCAAAGGAAAAGACAGAATAGGTAAATGCATTGCGAGAGCGCAATGAGCAGGTCATCACTCAGTGGCGAGGTAAAAGCCAAGTCATGAAAATGCATTACGAAAGTGCGACGAGCAGGTCATCACTCAGTCGCAGAGCAAAATGTAAAAGGTGATTCCAGCTCGCGACTACCCGATGGAAAATAGAACAGTCAAAGGGTCAAATATGCTGACGTGTCAGAAGGAAAAGACATTGAAAAGTCTTAACTGCCAAATAGAAAAGGAATGACACGAAGGAAAAGAGCCATGAACAGACTGTTGAACATGCAGGGTAAGAGATGACAGTTTGCAGAGAGCATGAAGAACAGAGAACAGCTGGAAGGCTGGGATCGATAGGTAACCACCAGGGTTACAGAATCAAGGAGAAGCCAGAGATAAAGCAGAGAAGAAGAATCGGAGAAAGAGTTCAGATAGTTCAGACAGTTCAGAGTGGAGTTAGTTAGTAACAAAGAACTTCTGTAGATTAACAGAGAGTTGTAATATTCTGCATAATCAATAAAGAGAAGCTTTGTCTGTACTTTGAGTGTTCTTTTATTTTGATCAGAGTTCTGTAAAGTGTTGTTTTGTTTCTGTTAGATCATATGGGTGCTTCTTGACTCTGATAATCTATTCCATGGATTGTGACAGTCAAGAAGCATCCTCCATGTATATTATGATTGTTTTTGTGTTTGTGTTGGATGAGAAGCTAGTCGAGTTTGCAGACAAGTCCTAGGCGAGCCTATGGTCCGGTTAGAGACTTGTAGGAAAGATAGATAAGTAAG
>MU228190.1:3573863-3613216 GCA_018584345.1 Thuja plicata | reverse complement strand
ACTCCACTTATCAGGTATTGGTAATGATGTTACTCAATACTTAGATACTGAATATGTGTTTCCCATAGGACCATTAATAGTAGATCAATTGAGAGTGAAGCATGAGCACAACTGCATGGTCATAGAGATTTCTTCCTCTCTCTCCGATGCTAAATTTGAAGATGTCAAAGATTGCACAATTGCAAAGAAAATGTGGGACAAATAGAAGCTTGTGCATGGTAGTGATGCAAATGTTCTAAGAACCAAGGTAGAAAGCCTTAGAGGAAAATTTGATGATCTCAGAATGAAAGAAGGAGAAAACATCACACAGTATAGCACAAGAATAAAAGAAGTATTCAATGCTATATGAGGTGTTGGAGGTACACTTGAAGCGGAGGTAGTGGTAATTAAGATCTTAAGAACCTTATTGTATGTATATGCTATTAGAGTTTCTGCTATTCAAGAAATGAGAGCAGTTGCAAACAATACAGTTACTCTTGATAGTTTAATTGGTAGACTAATTTCATTTGAGATGAATAACTTTGATAATAGTGTCTTACCAAACTTAGAGTCTGCATTTAAGTCTTCTATGAGAATAAGCAAATCCAGTTAGAGACACACATCTAGAAGAGATAGTGAAAGTGAAAGTGAAGAAGAAGATCTAGATGAAATAGAAGCACTCATGGAAAGGAGAATGCAAAGAGACAAAGGTAAATACAAAGGCAAGTTACCACTTGTATGCTTTAATTGTAAAGAGATTAGACACTTTGCTGCAAGATGTCCTAATAGAAGAAAAGATGATAGAAGTAATGACAGATCTTTTGAGAAGAAATCTAACAGAGGTGATAACAAAGATTACAGAGGTTACCGACAATCAGAAAGAAAGGATACCTAAGACTAAAAGGATAAAAGAAAGAAAGCTAGCTACCTATCTTCTTGCAAAGATGAAGATACTGACACTGAACCTGATGATGACATCAAGATGGTATTTGTAGTTGTGAAGGATGTTTCAGATGAAGATGAAAGGTATGAATAAATTGCACTCATATCTAAGGTTATTAAGAATGATATTTGGATTATAGATAGTGGTTGCACTCACCATATGACTGGTGATAAAAAAAAAATTAACACTTTTGAGTATTGTAATGGTGGTACAGTAAGAATGGGAAATGATACACCTTGTCTAGTTGAAGGTAAAGGAACTATAATGTTGAATAACCTGATTAAATGTGAAAATGATTATTGGGTAAAAGGGTTGAATTATAATCTGTTGAGTGTTTCTCAGCTAAATAATTTAGGTCACAGAGTAGCATTTGAGAACAAGAAGGCAAAGATCTTCAATGAATCAAAAAAAACGATTGGTACCGGTGAACAAACTAAAGGTAACTTATTCTATCTGAATGATACTAACACCACTTGATTAATGACTAGAAAAAAAGACATATGGTTGTGGCACAAAAGATTGTGTCATGTGAATTTTGACAACATGGTGAAAATAAGCAGAAGAAGAAGTGTAAGAGGCTTACCGATGATGATAAAGCCAGACAACATCATGTGCAAAAATTGTCAAAAAGGTAAAATGACAAAGTCTAGTTTCAAAAGTAAAACCCATACATTTGATGATATTCTAGAATTAGTCCATACTGATTTATGTGGACCTATGAGGACAAAGAGTTATTATGGAGATAGATATTTTATTCTCTTTGTTGATGATTTCTCTAGAAAGATGATAGTCATGTTTCTAAAAGAAAAATCTGAAGCATTCAAGATGTTTAAATGGTATAAGGCTATGGTAGAAAAACAATGTGGTAAGGATCTAAAATGTTTAATATCAGATAGATGAGGAGAATTTATATCAGATGAATTTACTAATTTCTATAATGAGCATGGTATAAAAAGATAGGTTTCTACACCAAGGACACCACAGCAAAATGGGATTGCAGAGAGAAGGAACAGATCAATAATTGATTATGCAAGAACACTGATGATAGAGAAAGGCATCACCCAAATCTTCTGGAGATAATCTGTCAGCACTATTGTTTATACACTTAATAGAGTACAATTGAAGGACACAAAGAAGACACCTGATGAGCTATGGTATGGTAAAACACCCAATGTAAGTTACTTCAAAATATTTGGTAGTCAATGTTATCTCTTAAAGGATGATAGAAATGGAAAGCTTGATGCCAAAAGTGATGAAGGTATTTTTCTAGGGTATTCTACCAAGAGAAAAGCTTTTAAATGTCTTATCAAAGCCTCTAACAAAATAGTTGAAAGTGTAATGTAAAGATTGATGAATTTTTAGAAAAGAATGAGCTGGAAAGCACAAAAGAACCAGAGGACTACAACAAGTTTGTATATTGTGAAGAACCCATAACTCTACCCGAGAAACAGTGATTAATTCCAAAACAACAGAATGTTACAACCGACGGTCAAAATGTTGTTACCGACGGTTAGGACAATGATCAAGATAATGTGCAAGGTAATGAAGATCAAGCCTATACACAAACAGTTGTACTTTTACTTCAAAGATATGTAAGAAGGAACCATCGAGAGGAATAGATCATAGGAGATAAGAAAGTTCGTACAAGAACACGAAGTAAGTCTTTAAACTCAAATTGCTTAATTTGTCAGTTTGAGCCAAAATCTATCAATGTTGCACTAGATAATGAAGAATGGATAAGTGCTATGAATGATGAGATTGAGCAGATTGAGAAGAACAAAACATGGTCACTTGTGCCAAGACCAGATGACAAGAATGTCATCGACACAAAATGGATATTTAGGAATAAGCTGAATGAGAATGGAGAAGTCACAAGGAACAAAGCAAGACTAGTATGCAAGGGGTATATACAAGAGGAAGGTATAGACTATGGAGAAACCTTTGCACCCATATATCAAAGTATATCAAATGGATGTCAAGTCAGCATTCCTAAATGGAATACTTGAAGAAGAGGTATACATTAAGCAACCAGAAGGGTTTGTAGATGCAGACAAGAGAAACATGGTATGTAGACTTCACAAAGCCTTGTATGGATTAAAACAAGCTCCTAGAGCCTGGTATGAACGAATTCATTCCTATCTAATAAGTATTAGATTCATGAGGACTAGTGAGAATAGTAATCTATATTTGAAAGAAGATACTGATGCTAACACTTTGATTGCTGAAATATTTGTTGATGACATCAAATTTGGAAGCAATGATATGCTATGCAAGTCATTTTCTGATGAGATGATCAAAGAATTTGAGATGTCTATGTTTGGAGACATCAAGTTCTTTGTTGGTTTATAGATCATTCAACAAAGTGAAGTTATTTTCATTACATAGTCCAAATACATCAAAGAGGTCCTAAAAATATTCAAGATGGAAGATTCCAAACCAGTTGGAACACCGATAGCTACTAGATGCAAATTAACAAAGGAAGACAAGACAACAGAGGTAAATCAGACTTTGTACAGATCAATGATTGGAAAAATCATGTATGTTGTACACACTAGACTAGATATTGCATGTGCAATAGGAATTGTTGCTATATTTTTTGCTAACCCCAGGGAATCACATATGACTGCTGTGAAAAAAATTCTAAGATATCTGAAGAATACTGAGGAATTTGGCTTATGATATAGAAGAGAAGGCAAATTTGAACTTAAGGTGTTTATCGACGTTGATTGGGATGGAAATATTGATGACCAAAAGAGCACAATTGGAGGAGAATTCTTTATGGGTGACAGACTTATCACATGGATTAGCAAGAAGCAAGGATGCATCTCACAATCTACTGCAGAAGTAGAATATGTTGCTGTTGTTGCAAAATGCTCAAACATTGTATGGATCAAATAGTTGCTGGAACGTATGCATATGAAGATCTCAGAACCAGTGACTATCTATTGTGATAACACCAATGCAATAAACATTTCCAATAAACTAGTCATGCATTCCAAGACTAAACACATTGCAATCAAGTATCATTACTTAAGAGAACAAGTTCGAGAAAAAGAGGTGATACTTGAGTATGTGCAATCTAAAGAACAATTGGCTAATATCTTCACCAAGCCACTGCCCAAGGAAACATTTGAGTACCTGAGAAAGAGACTAGGGGTCAAACCCTTGTCTACCAGTCAGTAAAAGACTGAACGCTACATCAACCTATATAGTATCAAAATATCATTCATGTTGATGCAAACAACAAGATGAACTTCAAAGCTACATCTATATACAAAAAGGTATATATCAGAACTGAGCATCAGATCATATTGATGTATTGCTGATGGATAAGAAAAATTCAAGGAATATATTATGGATCGAGAGAAAAGATCACTTGAAATTAATGTCAGATATCTGTGAGATATTTGTTTGGCATTGTTGTCAAAGGGAGAGAAATTTTCCATATTATCACAGTCTTCAGAAAAAGAAGAAAGATTATCCATTATCAGATTATTCCAACAAGGAGAGATCATATCCATAGGGACAGTTGCTGACAAAAGATAGAGACATCAAAGAAGAAGAACACAACACATTAGAACAAGAAACACAGAAAGCTATAAGAATCAAACCTAAGCTAACACAGAGCTTACCGGAAGTCAGACATTTTTATCAATTATCAAAAAAAACTATTTGGTAATTTGATGAATCTCAACAATTGTATTTCATATTGTATTAGAAATAGTATAGTGTGATAATATAGTATGTTGCCATCAATGCCAAAGGGAGAGATTGATGACATGTAACTGATTGAATGTTTGATAATGTTAAGTTGAAGATAATGCTAGGCATTAAATCAGTTAATGGTTTGTATTATCATTGATGTCAACTTGATATCATCTGTACAGTCATGTACATAATGCCAAAGACTTTAGAGAATCAATGGAACAAAGGTTATGCTTTTAGAAATGCATAAAATTCAAGTATTCACTAAGTGACAGACAACATCGATGGAGTGCACACCATCAGTAAAGGTAAAGAAAAAAATTCATAGTGATACCTGATGAGCAGAAGACAGTATTGTTCGATAAAGAAAAATCATAGTGATACCCGACGAGTTGAAAATAGAGTTGCCTGACGAGTAAAATCCAATCATGCCCGGTGGATGGAGATCCCAAAGCTAACTAGAATCACACTGACGGAACTGGCAGTTATCATAAAGATAGCATTGAGTTCCCGATACTGAGACATGATCTAAGAAGGAGGCTGATGCGGTTAGGTAGCACCAAATATGCCAGATACCTATTGTGCCTAGAGAGGTTGATCAATATTAGTAGCATATACATGCCAGATATCAAGTGATAGACTCATATTAAAATCCTCTAACAAGGTCACACCTAACAATGTGTTTGTAACCTTTAATAGGGTTGGCTCCTAACAGGGCTCACTTCAAAAGAGTGAAAATTTGGGGTACCGGTCCTAGTGGTTTTTCCTCAACAAGGTTTCCACATTAAAATCCATGTGTTATGTGTGTATGGTTTATTACTTTACTGTTTTAAATTTCACATATGCATTTCTAGATTGATTGGTATACTCTGCATATTTACTGGGTATCAGTAAATAGTTTTACTTCTTATCGGTTATCAAGGAGAATAAGGACAGACAAGGTAAACCGACAGAAAGTTAATCATTATAAGTATTTCATGGCATGCATCTTGTAGGGACTTAATAATTTGAGATTTATTTGATTGGTGGTTAGTGATTAAAGGATAAATTTTTGAGGCCACTGATTCACCCCCCCTCTTAGTTACTACTAACATTTAGTAATGCATAAAAGATCAATATTCACAAAGTGACAACAAACACCAACGGGTAGTGCAGCCCGATGGATAGAGAACCCTGAGAGGAAAGTCACAATGATGCCCGAGAAAGAAACCTGACAAGCATTAATGATGAGGATAATTACAAGCATTACTGACAAGCATAAATTCACAGTGATGCCCAACCGATAGACAACCCCGACGGAGATGCCCGAGGAGAAATGAAGTATTGACCGAAGCTAACAAGGAGTTAAATACTGAAAGGAACTAAAGTTTAGAAATGACAAAAGACTTAGCTGGCAAGAGCTAAAGAAGGATTTAACTGGTTGTTAATATCATTTTCATCTACAAGTTTGAAGCCAGAGATAAGAGAGAGTTTTAAATAAGTTTTATTACAGTTGGCAAGACGATATCTACGAGATAAAATAGGAGTAAAAGCTTTAAAGAAAGATTGGCTAGAATTGCGGATCACGCAAAGAACAAGAAAGTCAAGAACTGATAAACAGTGATATCATGTCTATAAAGAGATAAGCTAATTCATTATGAATTAGGGGATTGAATAGAGAAGAGGATGTTGAAGATAAATTGATGAAGAAAAACTTCATACAGTCCTGATCAATCAAGCTAAAGAATAGAGCTATATTTCTTTGGACACCAAGCAACAAAGAAGTACAACGTCACCGAGTAGAAATAATTGGAGCAAAGGTATTGAAAAGATACATTGATCAGAAAGGTATTATGAGCATACAATATATCTAAAAATCTGTAAAGTATAGTTGTATATGTGAATAGATCATTTACTATTTCAATTTAACCAGTGGATCAGAAATTCTCTTAACCGACTAGGACTTAACAATCCTTTCTATGTTTGTATACACTAAATGTGAGACTCTTACCCATACACTTCAACATAGTCATTGTTCATCAATCACATGCAGAAGTGAATATGGAGTTATTCATTATGCATGCCTGTATGAGTCAACCTATTGCCTCCTATCTAGATGGGGTTTTGAGTAAGCTCTTAGATTCAAGAACCCAACAACCAAGACCAATCTAAGAACAGGGGATTTAATCTAGAAACATAGATGCAATGTTAGTCTAGAAATGAATATGAAAGATTAATCTAGAAATGAGAGATGATATTAGGCTAGAAATGAGAGATGATATTAAACTAAGAATGCTTGAAATAAAATAAGCTATGCATGATTAATCTAGTATGTTATTAATCTATTGCAATAATAATGATAACAATGACATCTTGAATGCACAAATCTTGAATTAAAAATGCAGCAGCAATTTGATGCTTCAATAATGCATTCTCCTTTTTTTGAATGAGAAATAAGAGAGTTCTTTTAAAGAATGAGAGTCCGGTTCAAAATGGCATGTTTCCTTTGAGAGAAACAGTTAACATTTTGAAATCCAGTTCAGAATAGAAAGCTTCCTTTGAGAGAAATAGTAAACTATTGTCTTTTTGAGTTAATGAAATAGTTAACTGATTTGTTGCACTTTTGAATCACAGTTAAGTCAAATTTTCCATTTTTGAGCTGAAGTGAAGATTTTGGAGAGCCTATTTGATTAAATAAATGAAATATGACCTCATAAATTCACTTTATCACTTATTTGAATAATAAAATTCAATTATTGAAATGAGGATATTTATTTAATAATCAAATATTATTTAATTCATTTTTATGTATTTTAGCTAAAAGGGTGAATTTAATTTAATTAAAGTGCTAGGACTTTGTAATTAAATTAATTCAATCATAGGGTTTATTTAGTCAATTGTAACTGATATTTAGGAATTAACTATAGTATGTGATTAATACAGATTTAGGATTTTCTGCATTTGACACTTAAGTCAAGTAGAGTCAGTTGAAACTCAAAATTGCCTAGTACCATAGGACTTTGATGATTCAGACGATTAATAAATGCAACAGAATTGGTTGTGGTTGCAAGATGCCAGTTTTGGGGTGTTACGTTTTGCCGCTCTTTGAATTGATGTGTGAGTAGCACATTGATTCAAAGAATAGTCTCATGTTTGAAGCATAGAAGAATAGTTTGAAATTAATTTCAAGAATTGATGATGTAATGATCGATTGTTGAAGGTTTCAGAGCCATCTTCAGAATGGAGCTTAACCCTCCAAAGTCTAGGTTAGATTTGTGAGACACTGGTTAGATCAAGTTTTTCAGGGTCATCTTCAAAATGAAGCTTTACTCTCAGGAATACGGGTTAGATTGTCCTGATACCTACCAGTGAGATTTCGAGAACCATCTCCAAAATGGAGCTTGATCCTCGGGGATCTGAGTTAGATCACTTAGATAGATGATAGATGAGCTTTTGAGAACCATCTCAAGAACGAAGCTTGATCCTCAGGGATCCGAGTTAGATTGCTCAGATATCTAGTAGATGAGCTTTTGAGAACCATCTCTAGGATGAAGTTTGATCCTCAAGGATCTGAGTTAGATTTCCTAGATACCTAATAGTGAGATTTCGAGAACCATCTCCAGAATGAAGCTTGATCCTTAGGGATCCGAGTTAGATTGCTCAGATACCTAATAGATGACAAGATGTAAGGAATAGGGATGCCCCTAGTGATACGAGATTATGGAATACCCAGTTTTGACTGTGAAGTATGAAAATTGAACATGCCCCAAGTGATGAGATGCCCCTAGCAACAAGGACTTTTGGAATTAGATCAGATTAATTAAAATAGATTTGAAGTGATTCATTGATGTAATCATCCTGCCCCCTCGAGAGTGAAATGAAAAGATGACACGCCATAATCATGATTGAGAGTGAGAAATCATAGATAGATTTTGAAGCGAAGGTCGAGAAGAATGCATAACAGATTACGAAAGATTTTGGAAGATTCAGAAGTGATTTCGAGTGATTTTGGGGTTTGGTTGACCAAGTTTGACCAGGGTTGACCAGAGTTGACTAGAGTTACTAGAGTAGACTTTTGAGGAAAATTGTTGAAGATTTTGAGAAAATGTTGATTGGATATGATTCTAAGAAGAAAGCAATGTTAGAAAGTCGACTACACAAGTGTTTGATCGTGTCGGTCCCAAAAAATTTAAAATGTGATTTTGAGCTATATAGGAGTATTAGATTTTGATTTCGATCCCTAAAATAGATTCAGAGTGGTTTATTTATCCAAGGGTGAAAATTTCACGTAAAATGGAGCACTTTGAAAATTAGGTCAAAACCTATATATGGACCAAAAGTGTCTTTTTCAAATCATTTGCATCCATTGACTTTTTGAGAGAAAAGAGCTCTGAGCGAAAATGGTGGTCCCTGTGAGTACTCATCAATTTGAGTGAACTAGGCATCATAGTCGGTCGGCAGCATATGGGCCACTGATAAGCGATCGAATACCTCCTTGTCGATTAAATTTTTTTTGCATTTTGTAGGATTTTTTATTATTTTTTGACATTTTTAGGAATCAGCCCGCGGGTTCTCACGAGAAGAACTAGGTTCTTTGCGCGGGCATATGTGAGTCCTCGTGCAAGAAAATACATAAAATTATTTCATCATGGGTGCCTTCCCAGAATCTTGCGTGGGAGGGTACCCATGAATTGTGCGAGAAACCCTCAGAAAGGAGGTTTTCTCGCGTCTATCTACGTGAAACTTCACGTGAGCTGGAAACTGCACACGCAGGAATATACTTATTTATTCAAAATTATGCTTCTTCACGTGGAGAGAGAATAGTAGTTTGAAGCTGGAACAAGTCTTTGTTGTGTCCATTAGCGATTGCGTCAGCTTTGTAACCTTGTTTAGGATGTCTAGTTAGCTTTGTTTCATAGTTTTGCATTGATTGTCTTGAATCATAAGTCGAGTACTGATTGTGAGCTATTGTTTGAATGTCTTGCAAGTTGATTTCCCATACATTGCCTTTAGGTCACACCATCCAGCCATTGGCAGGCTGATTGGGTAGTTGGATGATATCGAGGTTGCTCACATAGATGCACTGGGGTTGTCACACCTCTGTGAGATACCTGATATTTCGGTTAATTACAGATTACTAGGAGCACTGGTGGAGCATTTCCATTTGGGGAAAAACACTTTCCACCTACCATAGGGCGAGCTCACAATGACCCCTGAGGACATATACAAGACTCTAAGGATTCCCTTCCATGGTCTGAGAGTTGAGTATGATGTACAGTCGTGGCCAGGTACATAAGCGTTGAGAGAGATTCTAGAGGATGAGCTTGTCATGGGTAGAGCCATCCCATGGGAGGAGTTGATGAGAGAGTACGGGCGCAGGCACCGATTGGTCATGGTCTTTGAAGCATTCCTAGGATGTTATATGATGTCAGATCATGGTCAGCATAGTTTTGAGTGCGGGTGGGGTCAGATGTTGGAGAGGATGTTGGCGGCGCTAGTACATTATGGATGGGGTCGGTGTATGATGGCCCACATGTACAATGAGATGTATGAGATCACCTATAGAGAGGAAAAGAGTATGGAAAAAGGGGTATTTGTATTACAAGTTTGGGCATGGGAGCACCTTCCTATCATCCGGCCCATTTCTGATGATATGAGGTAGCCACTTGAGCCTTATATAAATAGGTACAGGGGTCTAATTACCTAGCCCATGCTGGACAAGATAGAGAAGTAGTAGGCATAATTAGATGATCTAGTAGCCATAGTATGGTGATCATGGAGGATGACCAAGGCATGGGACGATGTTAGGGACCAGCTTGGCTATATGTTTTTTTCATGTCCGTTGATCAGTTGTTCTATAACAGTGATCAAGAGATTCACATTAACACGGGTGTAGTGATAATTCATCCATCCACAAGATATTTCCCAAGAGTATTGTTCATACACCCACTTCACCAATGAGGAGAGGAAGGGTTGGTTAGCATGGCTTGATCAGGATTGCATCATGATAGACACATAGTTAGTAGTACTAACACATTGGGATTACTTGGGTCGGGTGGCAAATGGCAGCATGACAGCAGCATACAGGGAGTATTTTTCCAATCATCTGTTCCCCCAGTTTACAGATCTAGTAGGTATGGGCGCCCCTGCATAAGTAGTGCATCTATAGGTACCACTACCACCTCCACAATAGAGACCATAGCTACCACAATAACAGGGACCATAGTAAGGGCCTTGGCCACGTACCATGCAAGTTCCTATCCCTACTCAGTAGATGAGGATTGATCCCAGTGCTGGAAGTAGTGCGAGATATGAGAGATATACTAGATGGAGGATAGTTGAGCAGTTAGCTGAGTAGCAGGAGAAAAAGTAGTAGGAAGTGCAGTAGGAGGAGGACCAGCAAGAGGTGCAGCAAGAGCAGCCTATGTAGGAGAAGTAGCAGGAAAAGCCTGTATATGATCCTGTACTAAGGGATCCCTTATCACAAGTGCAGAATTCCCTGTGGAGATCCAGGGAGAGAGTCTGCCAGATGCACCAACAAATTATGGAGATGCAGATACAGGTGGCAGTGTGAGATACCCAGCTCACAAACAGAGACTGAGAGTTGTGAGGCGTCTAAGAGCAGCTAGCAAGGTCTCAAGAGCAATCAGAGAGTTCTCAGGAGCAAACTCATCATCAGTCCTCTCGATCGGCTTACTGTTATGTAGCATATGTGGGGGTGGTGACTAGTGAGGCAGAGTAGGTACCCATATTTTCACCATATGCTAGAGCTTCAGAGGGTGCACAGGCACCACCTCCTCCAAATATGCCTCCTCCTCCACCTCCTCCAGAGGATGAGGGAGAGGGCCAGAGCTAGAGTTAGCATATTTTGATAGATTATATCACACGATGTATCAGATGTGTTGGAATCTTTGTATTGTATCACCATTTTTGAGAGAGACTGGGCTCGAGTAGCACCCATTTTGTATTGTATCGACACCTCCATATATATATATATATATATATATATATGAGCTCATATTTTGGCATCATTGCATTTTTCATGTTGTACTTTATGAGATGTATTTTGTGAGATGTTTCCTATATGTTTAGATGCTTAGATGATTAGATGATTAGATGTATGAAAGTTTTATGTATGAAATGCACATGTATATGTTTTGATTTTATGAATATGTACAGGATACACATATATATGTTTTTATTTTATGAATATGTACGGGATGCACATGTTTCAATTTGGTGACATGTAAGTGTAGATGTAGATATGTATGTATGAAGATGATTTACCTTAATGCACTTGTGAATGGAGATATGTAAATACAATGTATATGGTACTAACATCTCATGCAGGGTGTCAACATGTATGACAGATGCTAACCAAAAGAATTTTTTGAAGATTGAGAGTGAGGCTCGAACACTTGTGCAATCATGATGAAGCTAGAACGATGAAGAAGAACCCCTCGTCATACAAATCTAGGAGAGAACAGTGAAGTGACCATCAAAATGATGTCTAGAATGCAAGCCTAGAATGAAAGTGCAATCCTATGCTAGAGGCAATCCCTAGGACATGGTTGTTGGACCCTTTGAATAGTTTTCATCATAGAGCATTTTTTAGAACATCGGAGTTGATATAATCCTTATTGGTGCCACTGCAACCATAAGAATATGAATATGAATTTCATCAGATTAGATATGGTAAACTAACATAAGCATTGAGGCACAAAAGCTGAGATTACCTGAATGCCATTTCCATTTGATGTTGCAAGACTCACCAGTATCGAGGCATTCAAAGCCAAGATAACCATGAGTGCGATCATGTGTAAACAAATAGAGCAATAACAGTCAAGGAGATAGTTCCAACCTCACCTTGGCATACAAATAAATAGGATCGAGGGATGTGAGGTTTTTCAAACTTAATGTAGAATCTCTTATCACATACACCCTAGTTATTTGATGTTGTCAGATCATCGGAGCCACACCAACAAGCAGCAGACAAAGAAAAGAGAAAATAAATCAATGAGAACAAGCAACATATAAAGATAAATTTAATCATAGCTCAACATGTTTCAAAGTTTGTGTATGTGTTCATGTATAGGGGTGTTGAGAAACACTGTTGTTCTTGTGACTACTTTGTGTTTGATTGCTATTGATGGATGCTTCTGTTTGCGATATCGAATGTGTGTTAAGAAACATAGATGTGTCCAAAGATAGTGTTAAGAAACACTATTGATTGCGGTCATGAGAAACACCGGTTGATTGTGTCAGTAGTGAGTTGTCCTTCAAAATGACAAGATTACTAACAAAAGATGTGATCATATTGGGGACTCATGCCCCTAGGTAATGACTGACTTGACTTATGTAAAATCAATTTGGTATCCCCCACATTATGATTCAGGATCATTTCAAGTCAAGAGGATTCTCAGAAGACCCAAAGTGTCACAAAAGTGACTGAAAGCTATATACAAGCTGAAGCAAATAATTTCCAAGGTGAAGTGCAGAGTACCACTCCAACTTCAATAGATTGATGGTGATTTGAAAATATATATTGATTGCGTGAAAATATGATTAGTATGGCGATAGTAGACAGATGCAGTGAGAACCACTAGTGACTGATGTGAGAAAGATTATCTAGTAGATAAATCTAAGTAAATAGATTAGGCATTAGTAGACAGACATAGTAAGAACCATTAGTGACTGATGTGAGAGAGATTCCAAAAAGTAATAAGATAGTGCCCCCTAGACTAGGAAGGTTTCCCTCGAGTACGACCAGTTTCAATCCATGTAAGTTGGTATCTTGAAGGTAATTGAGAGCATACATATCAGAAAATGAAAGTACGAAAGCAACTTACAGAGCCAAGTGATGTTGCGATAGATATAACGATGTGAAACAAGAGGCACCTATTTACCAAGTTTTCATCTTCTTGGCAGAAATTCTTTTTTTGCTACCATGACGCCTATTTGCTAGGTTTTCATCAATGGCACTTTTTTATTTTTTCAATTTTTTGTATTTTTGAATTTTTTATTTTTTTGGTATTTTTTGATATAGAATAGATCTCTTGAATAGGCAGATATAGTTGTAGAACTGTGGGAAACCTCATTAAACTAGAGCCAGCATAAGCCATGTGCCCTCGTGAAAAGGTATACAAAAACTTATCCGGATGATTTTGGGGGAAAAGAAGAAGACAACTATTCCCAGGACTGTCCTTTTCTTGTAAAACTAGAAGAATTTATGAATGAGAAACTTCATCCACCATGTAGTACACTCCCATTTTTTTGAATTTTTTAGGACATTTTGCAATATTTAGGATTTTTTCAGGACATTACTATGTACATGAACATTCTAAAGATGTCTCAGCTGTAGAACCATTTCAGATGAAGGGCATTGATAGGCTCCTTGAGTTTCTCTCCTTCGGTGGTAGAGATTTGATAGGTGTCGGACCTAAGTAGTGACAACATATGGACCAATCCAATTTAGTTCAAATTTTCCCTTTTGGACGTGATATTGTTGATTCTTAGGGTTCTTCGTCAAAATGAGGTCACCCACTTGGAAGTCCCTTGGTCAAATCTTCTTGTTATAGCTCTTAGACATCCATTCCTGATATTGTCTGAGGTGATCGATCACCACTTGCCAAAGTTCCTCTAGTAGTTCCATCTCTTGTAGCCAAGATATTCTATTTTCATCATCAGTGATGAGGCCTTTCAGAGAGATTTGCAGAGTAGGAATCTCAACCTTAATAGGTAGCACAGCATCCGCTTTGTAAACCAAAGCAAAGGGCATGACCCCTGTCAGTGTTCATATACTTATTCTATATGTGGAGAGGGCTAGATTGATCCAAAGATGCCAGTCTCATCTAGATTTGTGAACTGTGCGAAGTAGGATTTTAAGGATCACTTTGTTTGATGCTTTCGCCTATCCATTACCCTGAGGATAATAGATAGACAACTAGTGCTAAGTGATTTTGAATTTAGAACATAGCTCAAAAGATCCTTGTTCTTAAACTATCCCCCATTATAATGTGATTATAGGAGAGGGTACACCATACCTACAAATGATGTAATTGAGAATAAACATGGCCACAGATTTGCCATTTTCTATGGTGAGAGGTACTACCTCTACCCACTTAGTGAGATAATTTGTAGTTGTGATGATAAACTTGTATCCATTTGATGACAAAGGATGAATCTGACCCACCAAATCAAAGACCCATTGTTGGAATGGCTAGAAAGTGATAAATGGAATGAACTCCTTGGATGGAGTGTGAATCAGATTTCCATGTAGTTGACATTGTTTGTAGGACTTAGCATACTTTGTAGCTTCCTTTTCCATGTCTAGCCAATAGTAACTAGCTCTAATAAGTTTATGGGCTAGTGTTAGGCAACTCGAGTGAGATCCACAGATGTCTTCATGCATCTCAACTAATGCACACTTAGACTCATCAAGTTCTAAACACCTGAGATGGGTACCATCTAGACCTCACCTATACAATTTGTTAACTATGATAACATACCGTGAAGCACTGTCGATAAGGTGGCATTTCTCATTCTGGGTGTAGGTATCTAGAAAAATATAGTGACAAAGGTAAGAATATATATGGTGGTAGTGGGATGAACCATGTGCAATGATGGAATAGATCATCTGAGAGTTAGGGGAGTCATAGGCTGGGTAGTGTAATGTGTCCACTAGGAATTCATGTTGAAAGTCATTTTCAGGCATCTATAGAATAGAAGCGAGAGTAGCCATTGCATCAGCTACTTTGTTGTCTGCCCTTGGAATCTATTGGAATGTGATGTGTGCAAAGTACTTTTGGAGGTCATCGACCATCTGTTTGTAAGGCACCAGTTCATCATCCATCATTTGATAAGTATCATTTACTTGATTGATGACCAGTTGTGAATCACTGAAGACTTTCAATTCATCCACTCGCCACTTGATGGCGATCTTCATGCCATTGATCAAAGCTTCGTACTCAGAAATGTTGTTTGTACAAGGAAACAACATCTTGTATGCTTTGGGTAAAGATTACCTTTGTGGCATGATGAATAGTATCCCAGCACCTGACCCCTGTTGAGTGAATGATCTATCAAAGAACATAGTGAGTTGGAAAGTTGATAATCAGAGTAATTATGACTCATTTTGTGTTGTCATTATGGCAACAAAGTCATACAAAGTTTTGTCAAGAAAACTTGGAAGACAGAAATGGCTAAGTATGGAAGATAGAATAGAACAAAGGTTCACAGTCGATCAAAGCACCAGCGCACATGCAGAAGATCAAATCAGGATATGCATTTTCATATATAAGCTTTTTGATATGTTAATATGTTAATTCTATACACACATGGTATAGAAAGACAGTACAAAGAAGTTACAGCAAGTTGAAGTGCCTCTAGCAGTTTAGGAAATAGAGCATAGAGCCGACCTCTAATTTTGGATCAGCGTATGACATTTTGTTTTGTAAAGGCTATGCGCCTATTATAGTGTGTTTTTAATCATGTCTTAATCACCTATTTAATCACGCTTAAGCCAATTAGTTTGGAAGCATTGTATATTTTGTTTTTGGGCCAACTAAGGTCTTGTCTCTAGTCGCGTCTATTTAGGCATGGATATATATATATGACATGCAATTTTGTATTAGAATGTATCAAAGAAATAAGAAGAGCAGAGTAGTAAATATGTCAGCATGAGATAGAGTCCCTAAAGAAGATAAGAGCATAAGCTCATAACTAGAACTGATCAAACATCTATGTCATATACAGCAGTTCACTTTTGGATATAGTGTATATCTATTCTTAGGAGGTTGTAGCCTTCTTTCTCATTGAGAAGTGAGCTCTTGGATAGTGAGTCCTAACCCCTAACAGGGTTGTTTGTAAAGGAATCCTAACAGGGTCAGGCCTTTAACCAGGTCATTGTACTTGCATTGTAAATATTGCTCCTAATAGGGCAAAGGAACTTTAATAGGTTCATTATACTAGTACAATATTTGTGGGTACTAATTCTCACCGGGGTTTTTTCTCTAATCAAGGTTTCCCCGTAATCATATTATGTGTTATGTGATCTTGTGTTAAGCTTCAAGTGATATATAATTGATTTATGTTTAAATTTTTTGAAATTGAATAATTAGCTAAACACTGATTCACCCCCCCCCCTCTCAGTGTTTCTAACAATTGGTATCAGAGCTCTGGTCCTCTGAGAGAAAAGTTTAACCACTTGAGGAGATCATGGATTCAATAGAAGCTAAACATCTAAAAAAGAATCTTGAAGTATCCCTTGAAGATCTAGACAGATCTGAGAAAGAAAATGAGGAACTTAAACTAAAATTTGATGGCTCTCAAATGCTTATCAAGAAATTAAGGAAAGATCTAAAAGATTTCTCTACCAATGACTTGGGAAAAAAGGTCAAAAAGCTGAATGAAGAGAACATGTCTTTGAAGGATAAGATAGAAGAGTTAAATAATCAGTTAACTGATAGCCTAATAGCTATTAAAGAGAAGAACAAAGAAAATAAATAGTTAGATGAAGAACTCATGCAAGCCAATATGAAAATCTTGGAATTGGAAAACATCAAGAATAAGATTGAATCTGAATTATCAAAAGCAAAAGACAAGATTGATAAACTTCACACAAGTTCTGATTTAATTCAATCATAGATTTATGCATAGAAACCAAAAGGTGATACCACTTGTATGGGATATAGTACAGCTCAAATTGAGATCAATTCATCAAAATAAATAAAGAAAGCTCTAACAGAATCTTCAGCAAAAAAGAAAACTAAAACTCTTGAAGAGACTAAAGCAAAACCACTAAAAGATAAGCACAAGACAGTTAACCACACTTTCCATGCCTGTAACAAGCATGGAAACTTGGAAAGAGATTGTAAGGATGTAAGACCCTTCAATGGTTACTGTTACTCATGTAATAAGTTTGGTCATAGGGCTATTCATTGCAGGTCAAATCAAAGAAATCAGTCACAATTGAACCAAAGGAATCAAACTCAACACAATCAGAGAAATCAACCTCAAAGAAACTTGAAGAAAATTACATATCAGATATGTAATTACAATGGACACACAGCCAAACAGTGTAGCATGATGAATAACAACTTCAGACCTCCTATCATTTGTCACTCATGTGAAAAAGCTGGACACATCTCAAGGTTTTGCAAATCAAGAACAAAAGGACAAGAAAATCCTAAGAATTCTTTGTTTGAAGAATCAGGAGAAGTTAAGTTTGTGGAAGCTAAAGCTAACACAGATAAAATATGGGTTTAAGTAAAGAAGGATAATGAAGAGAACAAGGTAGTAGATGCATCCTTAGTGGACGCACCTTCTACTTCTGATTATTTGACCCTCATGGTCTTAGGGGGAGCTATTCTAGCTCTAAACCCCTACGTGGCTGGTATACTCACCTCCGAGTATGCGCCTTTGGATTCATGTTAGTGATAACAAAAGAATGAAGTATTCATTCATGCATTTTCTACAATGCATTCTGAACAAAGTTTGGAACTCTCTCCGAAAACTGCGTACGGTAGCAAGCATTAAATGTAGTAACCTTTATAAAATTAGTAAATATTTGATCATCTTCACATTTGCATTTGAGATCACATAATTTGGAGAGCATAGGAGCAGTAAGCATCAAATCACTGAAAGATAACAAATTTGGTTGTTAAGTGAAGGGATAGAAGTTGGATCAGAACCCTAGCAGTCGCATCGTTTCAATTTTCCATGAAACCCTATTTATCCAAGCAACAAGTAAGTATGGCCACTCCAATTGTATTCAACATCATTGAAAGGAAAATATTTGTGTTTAAAAGGAATCCCTTCAATTCCATACTAAATTTTGTAGAGGGAGCATTTTCTAAGACTCTGCTAGGAGTCGTGCATGTAGAAGATATCCGCACGTACATCTACTATAAGAAGGAAACTGTTGGGGATAATAGTATAGCTACTCTCATGGCATCAATGATGAAACCTGACTATTCATTCAAGGATGAATACGTGCATCTCACTGATAACCCTATCTTTAAGTATTCTAATGCACACGAATTCTATGAGCCAGAATGGGTTAAAATCTTGTTGACCAGGATACATGATGACCTCTACTAGATTGGTGAAGTTCCCATCTGCATTACTGCAGACCTAATCCATGACATAACTAGACTTCCTAAGACTGGACCAAATCTTCCAACTGGTAAGGATGTTAAGAAATAGGTTGAGCAAGCATGCTTATCCAAAAGTGATAGGCACAGTATGACATTTGATCCCATTAAGGAAGATGACATAAAACTAGTCACCATGATACTAGGTTCCAAATTTCAGCATGCAAGCAGACTAAATAGTATATCTGAAGCTATTATCCTAGAAGTAGTAAAGATGGTGAAAGAGAATACTTAGTATAACCTATGTGAGATATTGTGTGCTCAATTAATTGACAACATTTGAGCTATTAAACATGACAAGAGAAAGATATTCAGGTTTGGCTCATTTTTCATATATCTCTACTTCCACATAGTAGGTAAGGTTGCAAATCTTTACCTAGACAGAAGGAAACCCACTATGTCTTAGATTTCACTAAAAGCCACATCAAAGAGTAGTGTGAAGGATTCTATAGACATGGACATCAAGACATTCAGGATCAAAATGCAGAAGAGGTTCAGATTATTTGAGAAAATAGTTGAGAAGTATAAGGAGACCATATGTTTCATGGTAGAGACTGACTGCACTTGCATGGAGGTAGTTGAGCCTAGAACCAAATGGACTCACCCACTTGGTTATGAAGTTGATGAACATTTGTTGGAAGGATATGCACAAGTTCTTTTGTCTACTCCCAAAGATCCTAATGAGCCCAGGTGGGGCACCTATAGAGAAAAGACAAATGAAGTTGATTCTGTCCTATACAGTGCTGATAACAAAAGCAAGGCATCTAGAATTACTTCTAATATCCTAAAAATTCATGGAGTTACATAAGAAGATATAGACAAATATAGGGAAGGTAAGATTGCAAAAGAGCTCAAACAAACATAAGTTAAAATAGAGAAGTCTGATGATGTGCCCAAGAAGAAGATGAAGAAACCTGATAAAAGTACATTTGCACCCTCAAATACTATTGACTTGGAAGCATCTCCACCATCAGTACCAAGCAAGATAACTAGAAGGAAGAAGTAAGTTCCCACAAGTCATCCATCTTCAAGAACCACAAGGAGCAAGGTAAAGAACACTCAAGGCCCTCCTTAGGTAGGATTCAGACCTAGTCTCAACATTCTAAAGAATATAATTATCAATTAAGGAAGACTGGATACAATTGCAAAGGTCTATGACAAGTACCAAGAGATAGACAAAACAGAAATACATTCTATGCTCATCTCTCACATGATCAAGTTTAAAAAATTAGTTCTAGAACTTAAGACAGTGATACCAGATAAATTATGGAACATACTAGAATTAATGAAAAGATAGACAATTGAGGAAGATTTGAGGATTAGAGAAGAAACATTAGACAATCTTCTCCTTGTTTGTTCACATGAAGAAAAAGTAATTCTGCAAGACTTGGTAAAACCTCATCTGAGAACCAAGACAAGGACTCTTCATATAATGAATGATGATTATGAGTTATTTGGGAAAGAGACTGAAAAAGCATTTGCACAAGTGTTTATGGATAGACACGTGTATCTATCAATGGTGCCTACAGTTAAAATGACTCCAGTCCCTCCAAAATAGGATAAAGCACCAGAGACTTCTAATGCACCTATGACATGTCCACGGGATTCAGTGCCTAAAGCTCCATCACCCTCAGTGACAATAAAAGAGTCAGAAGAAACAATTACAATCAATTATGTTTAGATATCAATGACAGCTTCGGATAATGAATTGGACAAGTTTGAGGAAGCATTTGTGAAAAATGAAGAAACTGAGAAGACATACTCTGATGACACTTCTTTATAGCAAGAACAAATTCCTGTAGAAGACACCACAAGTCTAGATCAAGGAAAAAAGGATGAACTACCCTCTATGGAGATCCCAGTGAAAAATGAATACATGGATGTAAATTAGAATATTATATTCACTCCTAGAAAACCAGTAACCTCATTGTTGTCAAGTTTGACCCCTGATTTAGCAAGCTTAGATTCATGGGGAGAAGAAGATTTGATAAAGATCAGCATGCTAGCCATGGAAAAAGCCAAAGAGAAACAGGTTATGAGAAACCCTCTCTTTTTGGAAATAGTAAAAATTATGAATGATCTAGTGCCTGCAGATAAGAAAATGGATAAGATTCAGCCAGTTGATGATGTTAACAGCATCCTAACTAGCTTCAAATCACATTTCACAAGTTTAGTAGACTCTGCTATTAAAATTGCAGAAGATGAGTACAAGAAGGAAAGATTGAATGAATTGGTAAAGAACTTTTCTTTAGATCTCAATTCATTGAAGATTGGTCACGGAATTCTGAAAGAGTTGCCACCAAAAGGTAGAAAGGTAATAACAAATTGCATGGACAGAATAAAACTCACCTTGGAACACATCAAGAAGATTGAGGAAGCTGACAGCTTGGTTGAAAGTATTAGAAAATCAATTGAAACATCTTCACAAGATATTAATGTATGCAACAATATCTATCAAGGTCAGTTGGACAATATTGAAAAGGCAAAGTCTGAGATCAATAAGATAAGAATCAAGCAAACTCAACTAAGAAATGCACTGGTACCCTCTCTAGTAGTCTTAATTGAAAACATCAAATAGATAGATACAACAATTTCTACATATGATCAGGGTCCCTGCATGGATTTGACCAAAATGGAAAAGCTTACATATGCTCTATGCGCCCATCTACAAACAGTTGATGCACTAAAGGCATTCTGGCAGCAAGAGATAAAGAATCTTCATATTGATTTTCTAGATGTATACATAGAGTAAGTGTCTAGAGACTTACAATTTTGACACCTTTTCCATTAATGTCAAAGGGGGAGTAATGTATAAAAGGAATATGTTATATAGCCTAAGTTATGAGATAAAGTTTTTTGGTGTCAAGTCAAAGATTAAAACAGCTTGGCCACATTCCTTTGTTGCCATTAATGATAAAGGGGTATATTGTTGGAAAGTTGACAATCAGAGTAATTATGACTCATTTTGTGTTGTCATTATGGCAACAAAGTCATACAAAGTTTTTTCAAGAAAACTTGGAAGAAAGAAATGGCTAAGTATGGAAGATAGAATAGAACAAAGGTTCATAGTCGATCAAAGCACCAGTGCACGTGCTGAAGATCGAATCAAGATATGCATGTTCATATATAAGCTTTATGATATTTTAATATGTTAAGTCTGTACACACATGGTACAGAAAGACAGTACGAAGAAGTTACAACAAGTTGAATTGCCTCTAGCAGTTCAGGAAACAGAGCATAGAGCTGACCTCAGATTTTGGATCAGTGTATGAAATTTTGTTTTGTAAAGGATATGCGCCTATTATAGTGTGTTTGTAATCATTTCTTAATCACCTATGTAATCACGCTTAAGCCAATTAGTTTGGAAGTGTTTTATATTTTGTTTTTGGGCCGACTAAGGTCTTGTCTCTAGTCACGTCTATTCAGGGATGGACATATATATATGACATGCAATTTTTTATTAGAATAAGAAGAGAAGAGAAGTGTAAATATGTCAATGTGAGATAGAGTCCCTAAAGAGGATAAGAGCATAAGTGCATAACTAGAACTGATCAGACATATGTGTCATATACAGCAGGTCACTTTTGGATATAGTACATATCTATTCTTAGGAGGTTGTAGCCTTCTTTCTCATTGAGCAGTGAGCTCTTGGATAGTGATTCCTCACCCCTAATAGGGTTGTTTGTAAAAGACTCCTAATAGGGTCAGGCCTTTAACCAGGCCATTTTACTTGCATTGTAAAGACTGCTCCTAACAAGGCAAAGGAACTTTAACAAGTTCATTATACTAGTACAATATTTGTGGGTACTAATTCCCATTGGGGTTTTTCCTCTAATAAAGGTTTCCCCATAATCATATTATGTGTTATGTGATCTTTTGTTAAGCTTCAAGTGATATATAATTGATTTATGTTTAAATTTGCTAAAATTGAATAATTAGCTAAACACTGATTCACCCCCCCCCCTCCCCCGCCCTCAGTATTTCCAACATAGTCCAGGATCGATGTGTGAGAAGTAGTATATACTCATCTAGAAACTCGATGCTCAATGGTTGATGATCGACTAGAGGTGCCTCTACCAATTGATCTACAATTGCCTTCCCTTTGATGGTCTTTCTTTCTACATACTCAATATCAAACTCACTAAGTATCATGACCCATTTTTCTAATCTACCTGTGAGAGTAGCCTTACTAATTAAATATTTCAATGGATCAATTTTAGCAATGAGGTGTGTAGTATGAGAAATCATGTAGTGTCTTAGTTTTTGTGAAGAAAATACTAGCGCTAGGCAAGCCTTCTCGATGACCAAATAGTTTGCTTCGTATGAGACCAGTGTCCAACTGATGACATTTTGTTTTGTAAAGGCTATGTGCCTATTATAGTGTGTTTGTAATAATATCTTAATCACCTATGTAATCATGCTTAAACCAATTAGTTTGGAACCATTGTATATTTTTTTTTTGGGCTGATTAAGGTCTTGTCTCTAGTTACGTCTATTCAGGCATGGACATATATATATGACATGCAATTTTGTATTAGAATGTGTCAAAGAAATAAGAAGAGAAGAGTAGTGTAAAGATGTCAGCATGAGATAGAGTCCCTAAAGAAGATAAGAGCATAAGCGCAAAACTAGAACTAATTAGACATTTGTGTCATATACAGTAATTCACTTTTGGATATAGTACATATCTATTCTCAGGAGGTTGAGCCTTCTTTCTCATTGAGCAGTGACCTCTTGGACAATGAGTACTCACCCCTAATAGGGTTGTTTGTAAAAGATTCCTAACAGGGTCAGGCCTTTAACCAGGTCATTGTACTTGCATTGTAAAGACTTCTCCTAACAAGGCAAAGGAACTTTAATAGGTTCATTATACTAGTACAATATTTGTGGGTACTAATTCCCGCTGGGTTTTTTCCTCTAATCAAGGTTTCCCCGTAATCATATTATGTGTTATGTGATCTTTTGTTAAGCTTCAAGTGATATATAATTAATTTATGTTTAAAGTTGCTAAAATTGAATAATTAGCTAAACACTGATTAACCCCCCCCCCCCTCTCAGTGTTTCCAACATAGTCCAAGATTGATGTGTGAGAAGTAGTATATACTCATCTAGAAACTCGATGCTCAATGGTTGATGATTGACCAGAGGTGCCTCTGCCAATTGATCTGCAATTGCCTTCCCTTTGATGACCTTTCTTTCTACATACTCAATAACAAACTCACTAAGTATCATGACCCATTTTGATAATCTACCTATGAGGGTAGCCTTACTGAGTAAATATTTCAATGGATTAATTTTAGCAATGAGGTGTGTAGTATGAGCAATCATGTAGTGTCTTATTTTTTGTGAAGAAAACACTAGCGCTAGGCAAGCCTTCTCGATGACCGAATAGTTTTCTTCATATGAGACCAGTGTCCAACTGATGTAGTAGATAGCTCTTTACTTATTTTTTTGATCTTCTTGAGCTAATAGGACACCCAATGATGTATCTATAACTAAGATGTAAAGGATGAGCGGCTTCCCCAGAATAGGGGCATCAATATTGGTGGGCTTGCAAGATATTGCTTGATCTGTGTTAACCCTTTATCACAATCTTCATTCCATTTGTAGGTCACACCCTTGTGTAAATTCTTAGTGAAGGTTTGCGACGTGTCAGCTATTTGTGAGATAAAGTGCTGGATAGACTGTAGTTGGCCTTAGAGTCATCTCATCTAACTAATGTTACACACCGGTGGCATTTCCATGATTGCTTGGACCTTCACAAGATCCGCTTCTATGCCTTTTGCAGAGATGATGTAACCAAGTAGTTTTCCAGGTGTTACCCTGAATGCACATTTCTTCAGATTAAGCCGTAGACTGAATGATTCCATGCAATCCATTACAGGACCTAGATCTACAAGGTGTATCTTTTGGTGTATTCTCTTTCCTAGAGTTTCATCAACATAGTCTTCCATCATCTTATGCATCATGTCATGGAAGATAGTGGTGATAGTCCTCTAATATGTAGCGCCAACATTCTTGAGCCCAAAGGCATGACATTCCAACAGAAAGTACCCCATGCACATGTGAAAGCAATTTTCTCTTATTCTTCTGGCGTGATTTTTATCTAGTTGTAGGCAGAGAAACCATCCATCAGTGAATACATTTCATAACCTGTTGTCATGTCTACAATCATGTCGATGTTGGGCAGTGAAAAGTCATCTTTAGGACATGCCTTTTTCAAATCTTGGAAATTGGTGCAAACTCAGATGGATTTATCATGTTTAGATATTGGACCAATGTTGGAAATCCACTCTGCATAGTCAATTGCTTTGATAAATATGACCTCAAGAGGTTTTTCCAGTTCAACTTTGACTAGTAAAGCCACATGCAGATGCATCTTCCAAAGCTTTTGTTTGACAGGCTTGACACCTAGTGCAATGGACAAGTGATGCATGATTAGATTAGGATCCAATCTTGGCATGTCAGAATATTTCCATGCAAAGTTGATCTTTTTTCTCTAGAAGATGGCAATGAATTCCTCTCTTTCTTCCTTAGATAATGACTATGCCAAATGAATGATCTGAATTTCTTCTTCTGTACACAAGTTTACTGATTGAGTTGGTTCAATTAGCATAGATGACCATTCCTGAAAATGACTTGGAAGTGTATCAAGTATCACATCCTCATATGCCTCAAAGAGGTGTTCACCCTCAGATACATCCTTTATTTTCACATTTTTAGGCTCTAATACTACCACAATGTGGTTTTCACCATTAGAGTGCCTATTCTTTCTTTTTTTAATTTTGTGACTGAGATACTTGATATCAGCTTCATTCATGTTGACATTGTCTTCGCTGGTGGAGGACATTACCAGCTTGATAGCATTAAGGTAGTAGGAATGAGAATAGTCATTCTGGAATGTAAGGACTTCATTGGATGGAGAGGAGGAGTTCCATTCTATGAGATAGGGATGGCAGAGTGGAAGAGAGGTGATAGGTTCTAGTGCGTTCACAATATAATCATCAAAAGAGTGAACTAGCAAATTGAGACCTAAAGCGGTCTCATCAAAAGGTGCAGCCGAATTCCTTTGACCCCTCACAACCATAATAGAAGACAAGTTAACATCAATGGAATCAAACTCATTTTTCCTAACACTATACCCTTCACCTATTTCGAGAGGGTTTTCATATGCATGTATAGTATCTACATCTCTATCAAAGGTGCCTTTTGAAAGACTATCAAACTCGTATTCATGGGAGTCTATTTCATCATGAGTTTTCATATCAAGGACATGAGTGAAATCTACTTGTTTCCCCCAGTTTGGATGAGTTCTTCCTAAAACCTCTACTATGGTTAGATGAGTACCACTTGAGATAGATACCTCATCACTACTTGCATCATCATCTAAGTCTAGTTCATCTCGTGTGGCAGTGATGAGTGGTTGGATTTGTTCTTGTTGAAACCAGTCTTGAAAATGCGGTGACATGTATAGTTCACCCTAATACCTAGGATTGACATTTTGTATTTCTCTTAATTGCTCATATGTTAGTGAAGCGAGTGAAGTAGTTTCACCAGAGCCATTGTCAATCTCGACTATACTGATGCATGGTATAAAATCATCTGGCTTAGCGAAGAATGTGATATGATCTGGAGGAAGAGGACAAGGAAAGGGATCCTCATCAAATTTGTCCTCTGAGTTTCCAATTGTAGATGTGCCTTCAAGTTGCGGTTGGTGGTCCAGTTCTAGCACAAATTTGTTAATCCCTAAGTGAAATGGGATATTCTTGAAGCCTAGACCTATACTATCATGTGCTCACCTACCAATAGCTACAAGTGGTGCAAGCAATCCTTTATGGTTCACTCCTATAGGGTCGTTCCCTTTATAGCCAAAGTGCTTCATAATAGATAGACCCTTTCCATACTATTTAGGTTCTATGTCACGAGGTCGAGTGATTTTCTCAGGTGTATCCTCCCCTTTATAGATCTAGGCTTTAATAGCCATGTTTTCATCTTCTTCCTCTAGTGGTGTCATAGCCTATACTAAGGTGCCACCATATTTTGTTTGAGGAGGAGTTGTAGAAGGTTTATTGTGCTTAGAAGGTCTCCCATAAGAACATGGAGATAGAGGTAGAGATGTTATTAACAACAAGGGTTCAATCTGATATCCCCCCATGCCAATGTCCTTGATTTTCAGAGTGTTTTCCATTTCCTTTAGCTTGGCCTCAAGGAGCTTAGTAGACTCTATGTTGGTGGGAATAAAGCTATCAGCAGATTTGGTAAGCATGTTTCAATCATAGCTTTTATTGGTAGGCACGGTCACTTTGGATCCTTGGAAAGGGAATTTTATGCATTGATGATAGGTCAAAGGAACCGCCTGCATTTCATGGATCCATGTTCTTCCCAACAGTATGTTGTATGCTAGAGGAATGTCAAGCACCTAAAAGATAACATCCCTTTTGACAGGTCCAACTCGGATTTGTAACACAAATAGCTCTTTGGATTTCCTCTCTTCTTCATCATATCCCTTAATGGTGATATTTTTGCGGGAATCTATGGAGTCTTCACCATAGCCTAACTGAGAAAGGAAGCTAGTAGAGCAGATGTTAAGGCCAACATCATTATCTATAAGGACATGGTGGACATGCTTTTGTCCAATCATGACCTCGATATGCAAGGGATTATTTTGTTGATGACTCAAGGAATGATCATCTTCCTTAGAGAAAGACAAGTAATGAGGTGAGGTCAAGTGACCTCCCATGGATTGAAACCGGCATAGATCTAAATATTTTGAAACATTTTCCTCGGTGAGGGCTTTGTCAAGAATCTCTCTGTGAGAAAGAGAGATTTTCAGTAGATTGAAGATAGTGATCTAAGCATTGGTTCATTGTAATTGGTCTAGTATGCTTTAATTAGCAGCATTAGACGAGGGGACCAATTTTGAATTCTTTTTGGTAGTGCCAATAGCAGCTTTATCTACAGGTTTTTTTTGTGTAGATGTAGAAGGCTCAATGCCTTTGAGAATGATATTTGCATGAGACCTAGTAATGGCATTAGCACAAACCTGAGATTGTTCTTGGTTAGAGGAATGTGATGTAGGTCCTCGCAGGATGAAGGGATTTAGTGCATGGGAGTATCTTCTCTTCCCTTGATGGTGACAATCTCACAATACTCAACATCGATAGGTTCAACCATATTAATGATATTGTCATTACTAGTGTATGTTTAGTTGACCTTGGCATGACTTTTTTTATCCTTAAAGGATTCACCTTTCTCATGA
This sequence comes from Thuja plicata, assembly GCA_018584345.1. Classification (NCBI taxonomy): domain Eukaryota; kingdom Viridiplantae; phylum Streptophyta; class Pinopsida; order Cupressales; family Cupressaceae; genus Thuja; species Thuja plicata. The sequence goes on along the minus strand of MU228190.1, from coordinate 3,585,198 downwards.
GAAGGAAAGGGGTCTTTGAAGGCCTGGTGATCTGAGTTCTTGTTGTGACCTCCTACAGAAATAACCTCACTATCGATAAGGTCCTGGAATTTATGCCATAGTTAAATGCAGGTAGTTGTTTTGTGACCCTTGTTCTAGTGGTAATCATAGTATGTAGATTCATTCCACCAAGAGGGTCATGGTTGTGGATCAAACGGATGTGAATTATCTAGAGGAGTGAGTAATTGGTTTTCCAAGAGAGTCTTGTAAGCTGTGTCAAGGGCTTCTCCTAGAGGAGCGAACTCATGATTGCATCAAGGAGCCCAAGGTTTAGACCTAGAAAATTCTGAAGGAGGTTTAGTTTGTGCCATAGCCTATTCAGTGGCTTTGGCCACCTACATAGTGGTAGTAAGATTAAATTCAGCCTTTGGAGGCTTGGGAGTCACATTGTCGACAACTCCATCATTCACAAATTTTTGGTTCTTGTTGACAAATTTGGGTTAGTCTTTTCCCAAGGAGGAGGACCCTTGTTTATTATCCTTGTGTAGGGTCTCTTCTCCTTTCTTCACCATGAATGTTTCAATTCTCATAGCTTTTTTTATCATGTCATCGAAGGTCAAAGGACCTTGTAGTTGTACTTGATACCTAAAATTGGGAAGAAGAATGTCTAGAAAGATGTCAAGATTTTTAGACTCGGGTATTTTATGAGAATATTTTGTATAAAGTTGTCTCCATCTCTGGAGAAATGTCAAAAATGGTTGCCCATAGTTTTTTTAAAATTGCAAAGATCACGGATGTTAACCAGATGTTGTATATTGTGCAAGTAGTGTTGTAGAAACAAGTTGGCAATCTCGTCAAAAGTCTTGATGCCAGTAGGTAGCCTAGAGTACCACTACATGGCTGACCCTCCCAAACTAAAAGGGAAGAGAAGCATGAGGTAAGTTTGATCATGTATAAACTCCATAAAGAGAGCACCAAACTCTCTTAGATGATCTTGAGGATTAGAGGTACCAAAGTATTTTTTTTACTTGGGACATTCAACTCTATTAGGAAAAGGAGGCATGTGTAGACTTTTGTCAAATGGGAATGGACAAATTCTTTCCAGCGTGAACTGTGTGGCAGGTTTGTCTTTATCCTTCATGAGTTGAAGTAGTTTTTCTTGCATGATTTGAACTTGTTTTTGTAACCAAGAGTTTTTAGTTCCTTCCTCTTTCATGACAAGAGCCTCTACCTTGTATTTTGAAGGTAGCTTGGCCCCTTGATTAGCTATCTTGAGGAGATATTTCTCTTTCTCTTCCTTCAAGAGGATCTCCATCATTTTAAGGAAGTGTTTATTTTGTGAGCATCCGCTATATCTTCCTATTTTATTACCTCCTCCTCATCACTAGGGGGGTCATGATAATGATATTTACCCTTGGAGGTTTTAGATTGATCATTATCTTTTTTGTTTTCATCCCCTTGATTTTCATCTGCCATCTCGCTGGGATGAGAATATGCAGTGCGCAAAGTCTCACTACGAGGAGGTTGAGTATCCTAAGGTGTTGTACCTATGGGAAGTCTTGTTGTGTCAATAGTGTCAGGTTCAGGAAACAACTCTTCAAAATTTTGATGTTCTTCGAACAATGGGTTTTGGACCCTACTAAAGTCTACTCAGAATGAACGTTTGATGTAAGGTCGGATGATAAGAGAGGAAGACTGAGATGATCCCTCGCTAGACGTAGCTGATGAAGAATAATGGGAAGATCCTCTACTGCACTCAGACTGCATGATAAGTTTGGAATGACCCCTTCCTTAGTTTCAAGGTCTACCTCTACCTCGTCTAGTGACACATGAGGGGAATGTGTTGCTACTTCGAGTTGTAACAGTCATAGAAAAATATTATGCAAGGAGAGTGAACTAGGATTATGCTTGGAACTATATCTCAAGATAAATGCACAAGAGTTTCAATAGGTGAAGTACACCTGGCTTGAGTCGTCAGAGATAAGGCTAGAACAGTCGAGAGATGACTATCGCGTTGCAAGGTATGACAACACAGTAGAACAAGTATATAGATAAGAGACTAGACAAGTTCAAGTGAGAATCATGTAGTTTTTTAACCTGAGAAATCCAATTGTAGATTATGTATAGACAGGAAACATGCAAACAAACCCTAAACAGAAACTAGATTGAGCAGAGGGACACAGGACATGTAGTAAATAGCTTGCTGTTATGGGAAAATGAGATAATTTTGCGCAAAGACTTGTACTTTCTCACACGGAGATTCCCACAGGCTCGCACAAAAATTTGTAGCCTGGCGTGAAAATGGTATGACAGACTAATAAGAAGATGACAACAAAGTGGAAAAATATTGCCTGAAGATTGATAGCACCTCAAGTGAAGATTCACACAGAGTGGCACAAAGATGCAGAATGTTGTGCGAAACTATTCAGAAAAGTAACCAGAGTTTTACAGAAATAGATAGTTGAGATCAATTTATAGTGACAAATTTGTGTTTGCAAGACACATATTGACCTGTTCTCTGATAGAGTGTTCAATTTTCAAATTTTTTTGGACCATTTTTAGATTGGTAAATTTGATTTTGGACATTTAGGCAATTGTGACACAAGTAGTAGTCAAAAATATTTCAATCGAGGAAAAAGAAAATCAGAATAATAAGGGATTCTTGACAAGTTTGAACATTTTGAATATTTGAGGACTCAAATAAAAGACACCCGCTTATCCCTAAAATGGTAGAGAAGACAAAATCTTTGAATTGCCTCACAACTTATGCGCATACATGCACCTCACACAACAGCATCACCCCCGAGAGGGCACCCATGTTTTTGGTGTTTCCAAGGACTCAATAATATATGTTCAAAGGACACCCTTAAAGAAGGGGCCAGTGTCATATACCACCTTCAAACATCTAGGTGCATGCCTATAGTGAGAACCTATGGGAGAGAATCATCCCCCTCCCTGTGCAAAGATTATGCTCCCTTTCATAGATGAACCGGGTAAGAAACTAGTTACAAGTGGTTTTTAGTAGGCTTTCATTCACATTAACCTTTGGTGGCCTCACAAACAAGGTTGAGACATATAGCCATAGCAACACTTGATAGTGTACACCCCTAACAAGGAGGGCTGGGAGCATCACCGATCAGTACAACAGATAGGGCTTCCTCAAGATATTAGACATCAAGAATCAAGAGGAAGAAATTAACATGGCTTTGGAGTCTTTCACTCAACAAAGAAACTTTATTATAGTGGGGTGGAATCACCGGCGAAAGGTGTGTACCCACTTGGGTTGTTCCCAGAGGTTCAACTTCCAGTAGGCCTGCTAAAGGTGACTCAAACTTGGTTTGGTTTCAAGTGTCTAAGTTTCTGATTTGCCCCAAAGGGGAAAAGAGAATACTCCTCTACCTCTACACCTCACCCAAACATGCCAGACATATTCATCACCGAGATAACTCCTCTTTCAACAAATCCAAGAGCTTCTAGGTTTATGATTCTCTCAAAGAGAGAAGATCATACTCCCCTCACTAATGGATATGTTAATTGACTTGTTACCTTTCCTTTCTCCCATAAGTGTCAATCCCTTATCAGCATCTAGGTCTCGGATTCATTCATGGGCATCACTACCATGTAATGAAGAGCCTAATACCCTATTATGCTATCAAGACCCTTAAGAGATTTTAACAAGGTCCTAATTAGACTATGTAGAGAAAGCATGAAAAAAAACACAATGTTTATGTAGGATTGAAGTTATTTGACAAGTGTGCTCTAACATGCATCCTACAATCAAATAGTCAGTAAGTTTTCATAGCCATTTTTGAAGTATTCTTTGACGTCTCATCCTGTAGACCACTGGTTAAGATGTATCAGAAATAAAAAATAGAAAAGCACAGTAAATAGCAAGTATTAGTGTTCAAAAAATAGATATATGAAAATATTAAATAAAAAGTCTCTGGTGTCAAAGTTCGCGTCACGAACTAGAACAGTTCGCGTGAATAACTACCAAGATCCCCGCAAAGAAATCGAAAGTTCTCGCGAGTGTCAGTGAAATTTCATGTGATATTTCACAATAGAGACGTATGGAAAGTAAGCAAAATTGAAAGCAAAAAAGAAATATCAGGCCACAAATTGAATATTTTGCCCCACAGTGGGCACCAAAAATGTATACGCTAAATGTGGGCCTCTTACTTAGCCATACACTTCAACATAGTCATTGTTCATCAGCCACATATAGAAGTGAATATGGAGTTATTCATTCTGCATTCCTATATGAGTTGACCTATTGCCTCCTATCTAGATGGGGTTTTGAGTAAGCTCTCAAATTCAATAACCCAACAACCGAGACCAATCTAAGAATGGAGGATTTAATCTAGAAATGCAGATGCAATGTTAGTCTAGAGATGAATATGCAAGATTAATCTAGAAATGAGAGATGATATTAAGCTAGAAATGAGAGATGATATTAAACTAAGAATGCTTGAAACAAAATAAGCTATGCATGATTAATCTAGAATGTTATTAATCTATTTCAATAATGATGATAACAATGAAAGCTTGAATGCACAAATCTTGAATTAAAAATGCAGTAGTGATTTGATACTTCAATAATGCATTCTCTTTTTTTTGAATGACAAATAAGAGAGTTCTTTTATAGAATGAGAGTCCAATTCAAAATGGCAAGTTTCCTTTGAGAGACACAGTTAACATTTCAAATTCTAGTTTAGAATAGCAAGTTTCCTTTGAGAGAAATAGTCAACTATTGTCTTTTTGAGTTAATGAAACAGTTAACTGATTTGTTGCACTTTTGAATCACAGTTAACTCAAAGTTTCCTTTTTTTAACTGAAGTGAAGATTTTGGAGAGCCTATTTGATTAAATAAATGAAATATGACCTCATAAATTCACTTTATCAATTATTTGAATAATTAAATTCAATTATTGAAATGAGGATATTTATTTAATAATCAATATTATTTAATTCATTTTTATGTATTTTCACTAAAAGGGTGAATTTAATTTAATTAAAGTGCTAGGACTTTGTAATTAAATTAATTCAATCATAGGGTTTATTTAGCCAATTGTAATTGATATTTAAGAATTAAATATAGTATGTGCTTAATTCAGATTTAGGATTTTCTGCATTTGACACTTAAGTCAAGTAGATTCAGTCGAAACTTAGAATTGCCTAGTACCATAGGACTTTTATGATTCAGACGATTGATAAATGCAAAAAAATTGGTTGTGGTTGCAAGATGCCAATTTTGGGGTGTTACAATATTGAGATACATCCCAAGGAGTATCAAAAAGTTTGATCATGAAGATAGCATGAGATGCCAGATACCAATTAACAAACTACACTAGGTTCGGTCATAGAAGGTAGCATACAGATGCCAAATATCAAGTGACAAACTATTCTATTTAAATCCTATAACAATATCACACTTAATAGTGTGTTTTTAACCTTTAACAACATTGGATCTTCACTGAGCTCACTTCAGAAGAGTGAAAATTTTGGGTTACCGGTCCCAAGTGTTTTTCCCTTAACAAGGTTTCCATGTTAAAAATCCATGTGTCAATGTGTTTATGAGTCATTAATTTAGTGTTTTTCATTACACATAACTAAATCTAGATTGATCAGTATACACTAAGTCATTTAGTGTATTTCAGTAAAGGAAAGACTGCTAATCGGTAAACAATAAGAATAAGGTTTAACAATGAACTCTGAGCAGTGGTTAGTTGTTAAGATCATTTGAAGGCATTCATCTTGTAGGACTGAAGATAACTAGAGGCTTAATATTGTGGTACTAAGTGTTTGGGTTGATTTATTAAAATATTTTGAGGCCACTGATTCACCCCCCCCCCCCCCCCACTCTCAGTTATTCTAACACCACATCCATGCAAGCCTCTTCCTATTCCAAGATCCATTCAAGATTCATGTTGAAGATCTACAAGCAATTTATTTGAGACATCCTACATCCTACATCCTACATTCTACATTCTACATTTATTTGGTGCATACATACTTGTGGATCCAAGGATTCAAATCTACCACAAGGGTTTCTATACAAGCATGGTGAATTGGTTTATTTATGCAATTCCAATTATACTTTAAGGTTAACTCCAAAACCAGGGTTTGACAAAGCAAAACCCCTCCTCCAAACAAAAAAACCATTTTTCTTGCAGGTATAGGTTCGAGACAACAGTTTCAAGTGCAGATCTGGATACCCTTTTTGAAAAACTTTTGGGGATCTAAAAACATATTTTCCATCAGACTGTGCAGGTCAAGGTCGTGTTTCTATTTTGGATCAGAATCAACATTCTATTTTGGGTCAGAATCAACATTTTGTTTTGGGTCAAAATCAACCTGAGCCAAATCTGGAAAAGATTTCTAAGTTTTCTCTGTCTCTGTGTTTCTGTGCCTGATCTAGTTGCAGAACTTTTGGAAACTTAGTGCAGACACCCGAAAACAACATTCTTTAGATCTGTAATATTTTGAGGTAAGTACTTGTCTTCTAATTCATTTCAATTAAGGTCTTAATCAATTCAAATCTATTATATTCTTCATCCATTATTCGGGATTATAAGACTTTCTTCTTTCTTCTTATTTCTGATTGATTGATGCATCTGTGCATTGACCATTTTCTTATGGTTGATCAAAGTGGACCTTTCCTTGCTGAAATTTGAGGCTAGGAAGGGGATTTTATCTTCCCCTCAATACCAACATCAACAACATCTTCCATCAAACCACACATTATATATATATATATATATATATATATATATATATATATATATATATATTACACTTTTAAATATTACATTTTGGTGAACCCGCGATAGACAACTGTTTCTTTTTGGTGTTATATTTACATTTCATGATATATCTTTGATACATATTATATTATCCTTATTTTATGTTCTTACATTTATATTTTCTTATATTAGTTCATTTACATTGCATTGGTGTATGAGCTTTACTACCTCTAGTCCTACTTATAATATTCTGGTTAGAAGAAGACATAGACTTATGGGTTCCTTTGATCCTGAGTCTTCCTCTCCTTTCCTTACAATCCTGGATGAAAATTTGATCACTCATTATTCCAAACCTTCTATGGAGAATAAATCTTCTCGCTCATCTCATGATGAGGATGATGCTTTAAGATTTCCTCCAGAACAAGTCCAATAACTATCAACTGAACTTGATAAAATGGGAAATTGACTTATTCAAGAAAACCATAATCAAGATTCTATTCAAGCTATATTGGCTCTTAAGAAAGTCCTTCGTGATAGTGATCAAGGTTTTAATCTCTTGCATGGTATTAATCATCTTGTGCATTTAAATGTTAAACCTTTAGCTCAAGAGGCTCAAGATTTAGGATTTAATCCTCCTGTCACTAGTGTGGGGCCTTCTTTAGTTCCTTTACATAGTAATCCTACTTAAACTCCTCCTTTATTGACTACATCTCTTAAATTTTCCAATCCTCTAGCTTTGACTCTTCCACTTCCATCTCTTCATGTGAGTGTTCCACCGGTGTCTTTACCTACCTCACAACCTTCATACCATAGTGTTCCTTTTTCTTATTCCAATCTTCTTCCAACTGTGGTTCCAAATGTTCCACTGGTTGTGTCTTCTATTCCTACTGCTTCCTACACTTTTCCTAGTGTTCCTAATGTTTTTATGTCTCCTATTGCTTCTAATGATTCCAGCATCATTATTCTAGCTCAAACTGTGTCATCTTTACAACAACAACTTGCATCCTTAACTCAATCCAAGTTTAGCATTCCTACATGTGACATGGATATTCCTTTATCCCTAGACATTATTCAAGCTCATGTCCCTCAGCAAGCCGATATTCCTCACCTTGAGAAATACAATAATAAGCAAGATCTTGTCACTCATGTTAAAACATTTCAAATCCTTTGTAGTGATTATGCTCATGACCATAGGATTTTGGCTTAGTTGTTTGCTAGAACCTTTCATGATAAGGCCTTGCAATATTATTGTTCTTTTCCTCCTTATTGTATTGATTCTTTTCCAAAACTGTCTAATACCTTTATTCAAAAGTTCCAAAATAACATTGGTCCACAAGTTTCCTTAACTGATTTAATGCATTGTAAAAACAAAATACTAAGGAAAATTTGACTGAATTTATCGGTAGATTTAAGCATTTATTTGCTCAAATTTCTTATCTTTTTCCTGATATTGATATTCAACATATTTTTATTTCAAATTTGCAAAAGGATATTAGAGATAAGGTTTTGCTTACTGAATTTACTTCTTTTCAACAACTTTGTGCAGCGCTTCATCATTATCAATTACAAGTGAGTCAATTTGAGAGCAACACTCCAATGGATCTTGTTCCAATTGATAAGAGTGATGTTGCTCCTAATCCCAACAAGTTTCGGAAGCTTAACAACTATGTCAAAATCAATAAACAAGCAAATGCATTTGCTGATCAAATTGTTTTTGCATACCAGAATGTCACTTTTGCATCCACTTCTTTTCATTTAAATTGTACGTTTAGTCCTCTTTCTGAATCTTTACATTCTATTATGAGTATATTTTTTACTACTAATATGATTACTTTGCCTCCTATTCAACCTCTTCTCCCTACTATGATGACATCCAAATATTTTGATCCTAAATCATTTTGTCAATATCATCATCAGCATGGTCATGATACTGAGAAGTTTTATTCTCTAAAGTATAAGGTTCAAGACTTAATTGATTCTAATGCTTTATCTATTGATAATTTTGATGGTAGTGGGAACAAACCTAACTCTCCTCCTAATCAAAATCTCCAAATTTATATGAATCCTTTACCTACACATGATACTATTACCATTATTCAACCATCTTCTATGGATATTATTTATGATTCAAAGTTGGATGATCTCAACCATATTGTTAATTATGTGGAGTGCAGTGTTTCATCTCAACCTATTGTTCAAGATCCTTTGCCTCCAGCTCAACTTCAAATTCCACCTCAATCTAAACCAAAACCTCAATTTAAACCTTCAAAACAACCTAAGGATAAAAGACCTTGGGAACTCTCGATCACCTTTGATGATTCAGAGACCATTAAATCTCCTGATGTTCCCCTTTACATTTATGCTAGGATTTCTAAGATACCTACGCGTGCTTGTCTTGTTGATCCTACTTCTTTAGTCAATGTAATCACTCAAGAAAATATGTTTATAAAGAGCTTACAACATGATTATTATGATACATCTGATGTGTCGATTCAAACTTTTAATGGTTTTCTCTATCCATCATTTGGTTCTATTACCTTACCTGTTGAACTTTTTGGTAAAGTTGTGGACACTACCTTCATTGTTGTTACTACTTCTGATCAATTTAAAGTTAAGCTGGTTTTTCCTTGGTTGAATTCCATGCATTCCATTGCTTCTCCTATCCACAAGTGTATTAAGTTCATTCATGATGAAGAGGTGAAAATGATTAATCATAGTTTATATCAACCTTCTAGGCCTAGGGATTATGCTACCCTTGACTTATTTTGGCCTTCATTACCTAATTCATGTTCTTCTTGACCTGATAACCTTTTTTGCTCATATCAATCCTATTAACATCACAATATTCTTGAGTTAATCATGCCTCAGATTGATCTTAACTGCGGTCTTTTTCCTACGCCTTCCATACCTCATTTATCCATTACTTCTAGTTCTCTTAATCAAGCCCCTAGTATCACTTTTCAATCTACTAAGAGTCCTAATAATCCTCCTATAGAACCTGTGAAGGATTTGGTTGTTGTTCCTCCTAGTTCTCAACATATTTCAAACAAGACAAAATGTAACAAATCTGCCAATGAACGTCGTAAGAAGTGTCGGGCTAATGATAGGGTTTGTGCTTCTATTCTTTGGAATTCTTTACCTTCTTTTGACCAGCCTATGCTTGATGTGTTTGAGGAAGTTAATGTTAATAATGATGCTAAGATGAATTATTATGATGATTCTATTCGCATCTTAGATTCTATTTTGATTAATCTTGATGCGGAAGATACTCTTGATGATCCTATTGATGCCAATGATGACTATGAGACTATTGATCTTGATACTAATTTACCTCACATGCTTTCCAAACAAATGATAATTACACCTAGTATCAAACATCATGATTCTCAAGAGGATCATTGTTTGGAACTGACTATTATTCCTACTATGTTGGATATAGTCCCTCTTGCAAGTTTCTCACCTTCCCTAAATTATATAAATCGAGATGGGGAGAGTAGGTGATGTGCTTGATTGGCTTGTCCTTTGTGGTAGCCTTTTATGTGTTTTCGTATTGTATTTTGCTTCTCCCGTAATGTATTTTCTAAATGTTTGTTAGATTATTTTATATGACCCTTGTTACTTTGTTGGTGCAAGGTCATAAAGGAATAAAACCTATTGTACAATTCCTCTATATGTATCTCTATTCTTCTATATATATTGTTTCATGGTATTTTGTATCTGTTCTATTGTTTGTAAATGTTTTCCTTCTATAGTCCACTTGGATTTGTGACATAGTAGCACTGATTCTTTTTGGTCTCCATGTTTTGGTCTGAAAAGACTCTTCTTCGTAACTCTTACATTTTCTTTCCTCCATTGTGATTGTAGTTCTACTTTCTTTTGGGAATGATGTCAATTCATTTGAAATAATATCATATCTATGTATATATATTATCTTATGATCATACTAACCCCACGGTAGGTATATCCCTTATGTGTTCTTTGTATGTTTATCTGGTATTTCCCTTGATTTTTCTTCTCTTGGGGGCATCTCGTAGTGTAAACATAATCAGTTGATTTGTTTATGTTTCCATCAAATTCATTGCTACTGTTAAAGTGTTAGAAATGACTTTAATGTGGGGGCATATGCTCTACTCACCTTTTTTCACACATGCACTTTCAAAATATTTTCAAAACTTAACTTTTATCCCTTTAAGGATTAGAGACTAATCCTTAAAGCATGGATTTTTACCTTATAGGATATCTTGATCCCTCCAGTTTCAATTTACAATTTTTTTGATCCCTTAAGGATGAAAGGTGTCTTTAAGACTAGATCTTTCTATATATTGACTTTGCTCTTTTGGAGTAGAATATTCCTAAGGGTAAAAACCTTGATGGGTTAACTAGTGAGTGTAACACCCCAAAATTGGCATCTTGCAACCCCAACCAATTTTGTTGCATTTGTCATTCTTCTAAATCATCAAAGTCCTATTGTACTAGGCAAATTCTCAGTTTTCACTGACTCTACTCGACCTGAGTGTCAAATACAGAAAATCATAAATCTGTATCAATCATACATCACATTTAATTCCTAAATACCTATTTGGCTAAACAAATCCTATGATCGAATTAATTTA
>MU228190.1:3549594-3561126 GCA_018584345.1 Thuja plicata | reverse complement strand
AGTATATTTTCAATGTATCAAATGATTTAGATGATTCTACCTAATTTGAAAGTTATATTGTTCATAAAGGTTACTTAGGAATATAGATGGAAAATTGAAATGAAAGTACTTTATAGTTCTTAATAAATAATCTTATAACGATATGATAAAATTTTCTTTGTGAAGTAAATCTTGTTGTTAGCTTACTTAATGGACTTAAATGAATCATGCATTTAATAAGAAGGGAACCTAGGACGAATCTAAGTTAATCTATGTCTTGTTTATTTAATTCTTTTAAAAATTCAAAATTGTTCATAAATCTCTACTTTGGTTTTCTTTTACAAAGAGAATTTTTGTTCTCTTCCCTAGTTCCCTTGCGGGGCATGACATCTTTGGTATCAGAGCACTAAGTTGCTACAGTAGGGCCCTGGTACTTTGGCCCATGTTTCTTAAAACTTATTATTCATCTTAGGAAAAACTTAAAACTGAAATCTAACTAAGACCCTTAAAACTTATTCTTTTTATTACCTATGGCATGATGCCTCGTATAATCCGTGGTAGAAGGGGAGGTGCCCAAAACAACCCTCCTAGATCTCAACATGAAAGTTCTCAGGAAGAAGAAGAATATGAGGGAAGAGGGGATCAATCTGATAATCAATCAGGAGGTTTTCAGGGGGCTCAAGTAACAGAATTGTTACAACAGATTCTACACAGGTTAGAGGCAGGGCAGGATAGAGGCCACCATGGGGAGACTAACACTCACCATGAAGAAAGGGAAAGAAGTCCTAGAAGGAGAGATCAGGAAATGGAAGAAGATTCTTTGTGTGCTTCTCACATGTGTCCTTAGGACTAAGACTAACACCTTTAAGGGAACCCAAGATGGGTTTACCAATGAAACTTGGCTGCTAGATTTAGAAAGGATTTTCTCCATGCTTCCTTACAGAAATAATACCAAAGCCTGGTTTGCAGTCATTCACCTTAGAGGCTTTGCATCCACTTGGTGGGAAACAAAGAGAGAGAAACTTCACATAGATATTACCACTCTTTCATGGGAACTATTCCTAGAACTCTTCTGAGCCAAATTTCTATCTGACCACTGGAGATGGGAAAGAGCCAAAGAGTTTCACAACCTATTGTAGCTAACTATGTTATTTAATGGCTATGAGAGGAAGTTCTTGGAACTCAAGCCATACTAAGGATATAAGGATGATGAACCCATGTTGACTCAACACTTCCTTAGAGGATTCAATGGTCGCTTGGCTGGTAGCATACGAATGTTTGAGCCTTAGACAGTTAATGATGTAGTCATCAAAGCTTGTCTTGAGGAACACAATATAGCCTTGGGGTCAGGAGGTCAGATAGGTCACCAAGGGGGTAATGCCTTCCAAGTCGGGTTAGGTTTCAAAGGAAATCAATCTCAAAGTGCCCTTGGATCTAAAAACTATCCTCCTAAAGGAAGTTTTACAACAACAGCAACAACAACAATTTCAATGGAAACAACAATAGTAATGGGGGTTCTCAACCTTATAATTCTCACAACTGGCAGCATGCTAAGCATTATCCAAATCCTCAACCAGCTAAGAGTATGCCTCAGAATTCTAGTTAGGGAAGTTATCATCAATCCAGTGCACCCTCAGCAGGGAGGAATTTACCTAGGGATACAGGATGTTACTCTTGTGGTCAACATGGTCACATTGTAGTTAATTGTCCTCAGAAGTCTACCCCAGCACCTAGTTATAGACAGGCAGCTTCAGAACCCATGGTGGGTGATGCAGGTAGATCTCATTAGGCATTTTCCACTTTAGACCTCAGCCAAGTTGAACATAAGGGAGCAGTCATCAAAACCCTAGGAAGTGGATGGGTAGCTGACTTTAGAGCCAGTACGCATTTTGCAACAACAGACACTAACCCTCACGGGTCGCACCATAGAGAAGGTAAGGGTCTAGTGGGAACCCAATCATGATTCTTCTGCCACATGGGAAAATGTTGATAGACTTAGAGACGCTTACCCATATTTATTTGTAGGCTTGCAGGAGTAAGCCTAACTCTAGGGGGGAGGATGTAATACCCTTTGCTATGGTGATACTTGGACTTTTGACTTGGACATTTTATCATGATGGTTAGAACTATACATTTAAATTTATATTTTGTGGATGATGATATGATTGATATGCTCATTTATGGTTATCATTTATATGTTTATGAGATTAGAAAACCATCTATTTTTATATGTTTTATGGATCTAACCCAAGGATTTGAATCTAACCATTATCATGATGTTTTATGTTTCATGGATATGTGTCTGATGTGTTTTCATGGCTCAGGATGAAGTCGTAGTTACTCACTTAGTTGAGGTCCACATGATGTATCGATCCTAGTCATCTGTTTGCATATATCTAATTTGTATGAATACCCATATGTATATATATGTATCTCTTCTTGGTGATGCAGGATTGCAGGTACCGGGTATCATCTCCACCTGGCTTCATAGGTCTGAGCAATCCCTCAAAATCCTCGATCGTTGTTGTTGTTATGGAGATATCACTAGGTTCCACAGGAACAAACTGCGCCTCTAATCCTTCTATCCTTAGGTGGGGAGTTCCCGAGTCAGTCCCTTGTGTGGATTCATTATGTGATCTCTTAGTTTGTTGGACTTGTGGATCTTGTAGCTAGTACTTGTCTTCTTGGTATGCTTAACTTTGATTATTGATGTCAGTCATTGTTTATTTGAAGGTATGATTTAGTAATTTTATCTTTAGTAGTAGCTCCTATTATACTAGCATATCTCGTTAGGAACGAGTTGGTATGTGATTTAAATCATGTGATTTTAATATCAATAATAATGAATAATTTTATGGTATTATTTTATAATACTCATAATAACAAAGTGCCAATGGCAATATAAATAATAAATGTTTAAATAATAGTGGTAAAATCTAACTTATGTTAGTATCTACCTAATATATGTTTTAGAATGTGGATTAGTGTATAAAAAAATAATATGTTTTATACTAATGTTAATTCTTAATAATATTTACTATTTGTTATAATGTGTCTTACTTATGATATATGTACCATAAGCATATGGGTGCACACATATGCCTATGAATACATATATATATTAATATTAAATAATAATCTAATTGTGTGAAGGAAAATTATTTTTAGATAATAATAAATCTATGCTATTCTCATAAATGGTAAATAGTATTAGTAAATTCTATTACCATAGCTAAGTAGGTTAGTAAATTATTTTTAAGGTTAAATTCTCTATTTTGTCATCCTTAAATTTAGGAGATAGAAACTAAAACCTTATTAAATAAAATATGATTATCCCTTCATGAGAATAGGTTTTATAAACCATATTATTAATGGGTGAATAGTTGCATCAGTTGGAATACCTGTGCAACTACTCCCTCCAATCTATATAGAGGAAGAATTTCCTATGTGAGGGGAGCGATGGGAGAAGAAAATAATAATGAGAGGAGTACTATGCTTGTAGAAAAATTAGATTGTGAGAGAATTTCATAATTCCCAGAGATTGGCATTTGGTTGTTTCGGTAGAGGCTAGAGATTTCATCCAAAAGGAATCTAAGGATTGTTGGAAGGAGACTGAGAGAATAGGACACTTCATCAACTGAATCCCTTAGGACTCCAGGTTGGAATTCATCCTGGGAAATAAATCTCTTTTATAGTATGAATGTTGGTTGTAGTTTTGTTTGAATGCTTCTGTTTATGTTTTTTTTGTTTGTTTGCAGAAAGTTTATGCATTCTTGTATTATTGTATTACTGCATAAAGTTTATATATTATTGCAGTATTGTACTCTATATTATTATTGCATATTGTAGAAAATTTATAGATTATTGTATTACTGTATAAGATTATTGTATAATGCCAGCCATTTAATGTTTACATTGTATGATTGTATTATGTTTCCTATTTATACAAATATAAGTTTCAAAATTCTTATACAAATGTCGGCCATTTTATACAAATAAGCCATTAATGTTTATGATAAATATTGTATTTTCTCAGCCATCTTTGTCATTTATACAATGTCAGTCGTTTATAATATGTTGTCATTACAATAGAAATATTCTATCATTTCATTATGCCAGCCAGCCGTTTATAGAAGTTTATAGAATCCCGAGTGTAACATTGTTTTACTCTCATGTCTATCATTCTGCTGAGTTGATAGTTATTACATGTGTCATTTTGCATGATTAGAGGTTGCATTTGTATTAAGGGTCGAAGTTGAACAAGTTTAATATTTAAACCAATTAGTATAATGATTATATTTTCGTTTTATACAAGTATAACATTGAAGTATAAGATAATTTCGTATACTTTAATTTATACTTGTATAAAGGGATTAGGTACCTTTCGGATTGATTAGGATAGGTTATAGCTTCCTAGGAGTTAAGTTGCAACTTCTAGATTTCAGATTTTTTTTATATAAAATCAAACTTAGTCACATTTCAGGCTTAGTCAAAATTTCAGACTTAGAATGAACTTTATGGAGCATTATCTTTTGGTATATGCAATATTGTGTAAGCCTTTAATATGTTCATTGTTTGTTGGCGATGGTTACATTCAGTGCATTTAGATGCCTTAATAGGGTTAGGATGTGAGTAGGAAGCAGTTTAGGGTTAGGATTGTCTAGGAGGATCAGGACCTTTCTAGGCCTCCCTAAACGTTCCTAATTATCTTAAACCTCCATAAACTATCTTATTAATTTCTATTCTTTGTAGCAGTTCTCTAATGTGTTTATAATGGGTTTTTACTATGTGTATGATGTAATTTTGATATGTGGGTTAAGGGTAGAAAACCTAACGACACCTAGTGAGTGGCTCTTAGTGCGGGGCTAGGGCCCTAAGTGGCTAGAACCAGGATAACCGACTGAAGACTTATTTAACAAGTGAAAACTTAATTAAACTTATGGGAATGGGTTCAAACATTAAAATGATTAAATGTGCCTCGCCCATGCCATTAGTTCTAGTAAAGGCTATGGATGGGAGTGGGAGAAAGTACCTACGAGTAGTTACGATCGAATGGCGCTTGTCTATAAGAAAGGCATTCAATCCTGCATGTGTCTACTTGGGGGTTGGGGCCCAGTGTGGCTATTACCAAGACAACCCAAGGGGTGAGGGCTATGTGATGACATTCACATAGGTTGTTGCTTAGAGTTTCTACCAAGCCTTAGAACCTTTTTGGGGAACGGATTATACTTTGATCT
This sequence comes from Thuja plicata, assembly GCA_018584345.1. NCBI lineage: Eukaryota > Viridiplantae > Streptophyta > Pinopsida > Cupressales > Cupressaceae > Thuja > Thuja plicata. The sequence continues at coordinate 3,555,910 of MU228190.1, read as the reverse complement.
TCTTTTATTTACTATTTGGGGGAAGGTTACCCAACCTTAGGTATGGCCTAGCTATTCCTTCTTTGTGGACCTTGGTGTTTATCTCCTAGCACGGGGGAGTGGGCATTTTAGGTATCCACGTGGTTGGGTGGTAAATCTTTTATCGAGGTATCTTTTGTGGATGCAGTTTTTGAAGATTCATGCTTGCTTATGTACTAGTTTTAAAGAATGAAGGCCTTGTGATTATCTTTCTTGATGTAAATTATTGTTACCTCCCAAGAGGAGATGAATGTAACATAATCATTGATGTAATTTAAAATGATGTATTTTGAATGGGTGGATTTAGGCAAAGGGAAAAGGGAGATGTGAAATTTATGTATAAGATGTATGTTGGAAAAGAAAAGGATTTTGTAAGATTTTAAGTTAAGTAGTATGATTTTCATTGTGGATGATTAAAAGAAAATCTAGTGAAACAAATGTAGTATATTTTCAATGTATCAAATGATTTAGATGATTCTACCTAATTTGAAAGTTATATTTTTCATAAAGGTTACTTAGGAATATAGATGGAAAATTGAAATGAAAGTGCTTTATAGTTCTTAATAAAGAATCTTATAACGATATAATGAAATTTTCTTTGTGAAGTAAATCTTGTTGTTAGCTTACTTAATGGACATAAATGAATCATGCATTTAATAAGAAGGGAACCTAGGATGAATCTAAGTTAATCTATGTCTTTTTTATTTAATTCTTTTAAAAATTCAAAATTGTTCATAAATCTCTGCTTAGGTTTTCTTTTACAAAGAGAATTTTTGTTCTCTTCCCCAGTTCCCTTGCGGGGCATGAAATCTTTGGTATCAAACCACTAAGTTGCTACACTAGGGCCCTGGAAATTTGGCCCATGCTTCTTAAAACTTATTATTCATCTTAGGAAAAGCTTAAAACTGAAATCTAACTAAGACCCTTAAAACTTATTCTTCATATTACCTATGGCAGGATGCCTCATATAACCCATGGTAGAAGGGGAGGTGCCCAAAACACCCCTCCTAGCTTTCAACATGAAAGTTCTTAGGAAGAAGAAAAATATGAGGGAAGAGGGGATCAATTTGATAATCAATCAGGAGGTTTTCAGGGGGCTCAAGTAATAGAATTGTTACAACAATTCTACAGAGGTTAGAGGCAAGGCAGGATAGAGGCCACCATGGGGACACTAACACTCACCATGAAGAAAGGGAAAGAAGTCATAGAAGGAGAGATCAGGAAATGGAAGAAGATGCTATGCATGCTACTCACATGTGAGATCTCCTTAAGACTAATACTAACCCCTTTAAGGGAACCCAAGGTGGGTCTACTGCTGAAACTTGGCTGCTAGATTTAGAAAGGCTTTTCTCCATGCATCATTACAGCAGCAATACCAAAGCCCAATTTGCAGTCATTCACCTTAGAGACTTTATATCCACTTGGTGGGAAATAGAGAGAGAGAAAATTTACATAGATATTACCACTCTTTCATGGGAACTATTCCTAGAACTCTTCTGAGCCAAATTTCTATCTGACCACTGGAGACGGGAAAGATCCGAAGAGTTTCACAACCTAAGGTAGCTAACTATGTCAGTTAATGACTATGAGAGGAAGTTCTTGGAACTCAAGTTGTACTCAAGATATAAGGATGATGAACCCATGTTGACTCAACACTTCCTTAGAGGACTCAACGATCGCTTGGCCAGCAGCGAACGAATGTTTGAGCCTCAGACAGTTAATGATGCAGTCATCAAAGCTCGTCTTGATGAAAAAAATATAGCCTTGGGGTTAGGAGGTCAGATAGGTGGCCAAGGGGGTAATGCCTTCCAAGCCGGGTCAGGTTTCAAAGGAAATCAATCTAAAAGTTCTCTTGGACCTAAAAACTATCCTCCTAAAGGAAGTCAGAAAAGGAATTTTTACAACAACAGCAACAACAACAATTTCAATGGAAACAACGATAGTAATGGGGGTTCTCAACCTTATAATTCTCACAACTGGCAGCATGCTAAGCATTATCCAAATCCTCAACCATCTAAGAGTATGCCTCAAAATTCTATTCAAGGAAGTTATCATCAATCCAGTGCACCCTCAGCAGGGAGGAATTTCCCTAGGAATACAGGATGTTACTCTTGTGGTCAACATGGTCACATTGCAGTTAATTCTCTTCAAAATTTTACCCCAGCTCCTAGTTATAGATAGGTGGCTTCAAAACCCATGGTGGGTGATGCAGGTAGATCTCATCTAGCATTTGCCACTTTAGACCTCAGGCAGGTTGACTATCAGGGAGCAATCATTGAAACCCCAGGAAGCGAATGGGCAGGTGACTTTAGAGCCGGTACGCATTTTGCAGCAATGGACACTGACCCTCAAGAGTCACACCATAGAGCAGGAAAGGGTCTAATGGGACCCCAATGATGATTCTTCTGCCACATGGGAAGATGCTGATAGACTTAGAGACGCTTATCCATATTTTTTTGTAGGCTTCCACGAGTAAGCCTAAATCTAGGGGGGGAGGAAGTAATACCCTCTCCTATGGTGATACTTGGACTTTTGAATTGGACATTTTATCATGATGGTTAGAAATATACATTTACATTTATATTTTGTGGATGATGATATGATTGATATGCTCATTTATGGTTATCATTTATATGTTTATGAGATTAGAAAACCATCTATTTTTATATGCTTTATGGATCTAACCCAAGGATTTGAATCTAACCATTATCATGATGTTTTATGTTTCATGCATATGTGTCTGATGTGTTTTTATGGCTCAGGACGAATTCATAGTTACTCACTTAGTTTAGGTCCACACGATGTATCGATCCTGGTCATCTGTTTGCATATATCTGATTTATATGAATATCCATATGTATATATATGTATCTCTTCTTGGTGATGCAGGATTGCAGGTACTGGGTATCATCTCCACCTGGTTGCACAAGTCTAAGAAATCCCTCAAAATCCTCGATCATTGTTGTTGTTATGGAGATATCACCAAGTTCCACAGGAAGAAACTCCACCTCTGATCCTTCTATCCTTAGGTGGGGAGTTCCCAAGACAGTCCCTTGTGTGGATGTATTATGTGATCTCTTAGTTTGTTGGATTTGTGGATCCTGTAGCTAGTACTTGTCTTCTTGGTATGCTCAACTTTGATTATTGATGTGAGTCATTGTTTATTTGAAGGTATGATTTAGTAATTTTATCTTTAGTAGTAGCTACTATTATACTAGCATATCTCGTTAGGAACGAGTTGGTATGTGATTTTAATATCAATAATAATGAATAATTTTATTGTATTATTTTATAATACTCATAATAACAAAGTGCCTATGGCAATATAAATAATAAATGTTTAAATAATAGTGGTAAAATCTAACTTATGTTAGTAGCTACCTAATATATGTTCTAGAATGTGGATTAGTGTATAAATAAATAATATGTTTTATAATAATGTTAATTCTTAATAATATTTAATATTTTTTATAATGTGTCTTACTTATGATATATGTACCATAATCATATGGGTGCACACATATGCCTATGAATAGATATATATATTAATATTAAATAATAATCTAAGTGTGTGAAGGAAAATTATTTTTAGATAATAATAAATCTATGCTATTCTCATAAATGGTAAATAGGATTAGGAAATTCTATTACCATAGCTAAGGAAGTTAGTAAATTATTGTTAAGGTTAAATTCTTTATTTTGTCATCCTTAAATTTAGGACATAGAAATTAAAACCTTATTAAATAAAATATGATTATCCCTTCACAGGAATAGGTTTTATAAACCATATTTTTAACGGGTGAATAGTTGCATCGGTTGGAATACCTGTGCAACTACTCCCTCCAATCTATATAGAGGAAGAATTTCCTATGTGAGGGGAGGGATGGGAGAAGAAAATAATAATGAGAGGAGTACTATGCTTGTAGAAAAATTAGATTGTGAGGAGAGAATTTCATAATCCCCAGAGATTGGCATTTGGTTGTTTTGGTAGAGGCTGGAGATTTCATCCAGAAGGAATCTAAGGATTGTTGGAAGGAGACTGAGAGAATAGGACTCTTCATCAACCAAATCCCGTAGGAATCCAGGTTGGAATTCATCCTGGGAAATAAATCTCTTTTATAGTATGAATGCTGGTTGTAGATTTGTTTGAATTCTTCTGTATATGATTTTTTTTAGTTGTTTGCAGAAAGTTTATGTATTATTGTATTATTGTATTGCTGCATAAAGTATATATATTATTGCAGTATTGTACTCTATATTATTATTGCATTATTGTAGAACATTTATAGATTATTGTATTACTGTATAAGATTATTGTATAATGCCAGACATTTAATGTTTATGTTGTATGGTTGTATTATGTTTCCCGTTTACACAAATATAAGTTTCAAAACACTTATACAAATGTCAGCAGTTTTATACAAATAAGCCATTAATGTTTATGATAAATATTGTATTCTCTCAGCCATCTTTGTCATTTATACAATGTCAGCCGTATATAATATGTGTTCATTGCAATAGAAATATTCTGTCATTTCATTATGCCAGCTAGCCGTTTATAGAAGTTTATAGAATCCCGAGTGTAACATTGTTTTACTCTTGTGTCTGTCATTTTGCCAAGTTAATACTTATTACATGTGTCATTTTGCGTGATTATGGTTGTGTTTTTATTAAGGGTCGAAGTTGAACAAGTTTTAATAGTTAAGCCAATTAGTATAATGATTATATTTTCATTTTATACAAGTATAACATTGAAGTATAAGATAATTTCTTATACTTTAAGTTATACTTGTATAAAGGGATTAGGTACCTTTTGGATTGATTAGGATAGGTTATAGCTTCCTAGGAGTTAAGTTGCAACTTCTAGATTTCAGATTTTTTTTATATAAAATCAGACTTAGTCAAATTTTAGGCTTAGTCAAAATTTTAGAATTAGAATGAACTTTATGGAGCATTATCTTTTGGTATATGGAATATTGCGTAAACCTTTAATATGTTCATTACTTGTTGGTGATGGTTATATTCAGTGTATTTAGATGCCTTAATAGAGTTAGGATGTGAGTAGGAAGCAGTTTAGGGTTAGGATTGTCTAGGAGGATCAGGACCTTTCTAGGCCTCCTTAAAAGTTCCTAATTATCTTAAACGTCCATAAACTATCTTATTAATTTCTATTCTTTGTAGGAGTTCTCTAATGTGTTTATAATGTGTTTTTACTCTGTGTATGATGTAATTGTGATATGTGGGTTAAGGGTAGAAAACCTAACGACACCTAGTGAGTGGCTCTCAGTGTGGGGTCGGGGCCCTAAGTGGCTACAACCAGGATAACCGACTGAAGAGTTATTTAACAAGTGAAAACATAATTAAACTTATGGAAATGGGTTCAAACATTAAAAAGATTAAATTTGCCTCGCCCATGCCATTAGTGCTAGTAAAGGCTATGGATGGGAGTGGGAGAAGGTACCTACGAGTAGGTATGATCAAATGGCGCTTGTCTGTACGAAAGGCATTTGATCCCGCATGTCTCTACTTGGGGGCCAGGGCCCAGTGTGGCTAGTACTAGGACAACCTAAGGGGTGAGGGTTATGCGATGACACTCACTTAGGTTGTTGCTTAGAGTTTCTACCAAGCCTTAGAACCTTTTTGGGGAAAGTATTATACTTTTCTCTTCTTTTATTTACTATTTGGGGAAAGGTTACCCAACCTTAGGTATGGCCTAGTTATTCCTTCTTTGTGGACCTTGGTGTTTATCTCCTAGCATGGGGGAGTGGGCCTTTTAGGTATCCACATGGTTGGGTGGTAAATCTTTTATTGAAGGTATCTTTTGTGGATGCAGTGTTTGAAGATTCATGCTTTCTTATGTATCAGTTTTAAAGAATGAAGGCCTTGTGATTATCTTTCTTGATGTAAATTATTGTTACCTCCCAAGAGGAGATGAGTGTAATGTAATCATTGATGTAATTTAAAATGATGTATTTTAAATGGGTAGATTTAGGCAAAGGGAAAAGGGAGATGTGAAATTTATGTATAAGATGTATGTTGGAAAAGAAAAGGATTTTGTAAGATTTTAAGTTAAGTGTTGACCAAATTTCCTCATTCTTGCAATTTGGCCTCTTCTGTGTTTTCCCGCCCAAGGTGGCTCAGCCTTTTTTCAAATCTTACGAGCTATCAATTGCGTTTTAACTTTTGCTCAGGTTTTAAGTTGCGCGACTGCGCGACGAGCTGCTCATCGCGGTCGTCGCTCAGTCGCAACCTTTTCTTGCTTAGGTTCATTCTCCCCCCGACTGCGCGACGAGCTGAA
>MU228190.1:3506118-3524895 GCA_018584345.1 Thuja plicata | reverse complement strand
CTCAACCATTCATTTCATCACCAATTCCTATATAATAAACCCTTCATAACCATTTGAAGGATCCAGGATTTCAAGCTCTCGTGCGCCATTACTATGTCAGTTTGGTTCTAGAATTCAAGCCATCTTGTGATCACACACACACATTTCAATTGTCAAATTCTCGAAGCTTCTCAAGTCATAGACGCTGCCCCGCCAATACTGAGCATCAAGAATAACATTTCGGAAGGAGTAGAGAGAAACAATAGAAGATTCAAGAATCGAGGGGTTTGCATTCGTTTGTCTTCCTTTCTCTTATTTGTACATTTTATTGCTCACGTTTCTGTTATTCGTTTAGTAGTTTTTGTATACTTGATTTGCATTCACTTGTGAACCTTTGCTACTAACCCCCGCCCTTGGAAAGCTATGGGAAACCGGAGAGAGAGGCGTACAATAATAAATCTATCCTATTCTCATAAATGGTAAATAGGATTAGTAAATTCTATTACCATAGCTAAGTAAGTTAGTAAATTATTTTTAAGGTTAAATTCTCTATTTTGTCATCCTTAAATTTAGGAGATAGAAATTAAAACTTTATTAAAAAAAATATGATTATCCCTTCATGGGAATAGGTTTTATAAACCATATTATTAACAGGTAAATAGTTGCATTGGTTGGAATACATGTGCAACTACTCCCTCCAATCTATATAGAGGAAGAATTTCCTATGTGAGGGGAGGGATGAGAGAAGAAAACAATAAAGAGAGGAGTATTATGCTTGTAGAAAAATTAGATTGTGAGGAGAGAATTTCATAATTCCCAGAGATTGGCATTTGGTTGTTTCGGTAGAGGCTGGAGATTTCATCCAAAATGAATTTAAGGATAGTTGGAAGGAGACTGAGAGAATAGGACTCTTCATCAACCAAATCCCGTAGGACTCCATGTTGGAATTAATCCTAGGAAATAAATCTCTTTTATAGTATGAATGCTAGTTGTAGATTTGTTTGAATGCTTCTGTTTATGTTTTTTTTTTTTTGTTTGCAGAAAGTTTATGCATTATTGTATTACTGCATAAAGTTTGTATATTATTTCAGTATTGTACTCTATTATTATTGCATTATTGTAGAACGTTTATAGATTATTGTATTACTGTATAAGATTATTGTATAATGCCAGCCATTTAATGTTTATGATGTATGGTTGTATTCTGTTTCCCATTTATACAAATATAAGTTTCAAAATTCTTATACAAATGTCAGCCATTTTATACAAATAATCCATTAATGTTTATTATAAATATTGTATTCTCTCATCCATCTTTGTCGTTTATACAATGTCAGTCGTTTATAATATGTTGTCATTGCAATAGAAATATTCTATCATTTCATTATGCCAGCCATCCGTTTATAGAAGTCTATAGAATCCCGAGTGTAACATTGTTTTACTCTCATGTCTGTCATTTGGCCAAATTAATATTTATTACATGTGTCGTTTTGCGTGATTAGAGGTTGTGTTTGTATTAAGGGTCGAAGTTGAACAAGTTTAATATTTAAGCCAATTAGTATAATGATTATATTTTCATTTTATACAAGTATAACATTGAAGTATAAGATAATTTCTTATACTTTAAGGTATACTTGTATAAATGGATTAGGTACCTTTTAGATTGATTAGGATAGGTTATAGCTTCCTAGGAGTTAAGTTGCAACTTCTAGATTTCAGATTTTTTTTATATAAAATCAAACTTAGTCAAATTTTAGGCTTAGTCAAAATTTCAGACTTAGAATGAACTTTATGGAGCATTATCTTTTGGTATATGGAATTTTGTGTAAACCTTTAATATGTTCATTGCTTGTTGGTGATGGTTATATTCAGTGCATTTAGATACCTTAATAGGGTTAGGATGTGAGTAGGAAGCAGTTTAGGGTTAGGATTGTCTAGGAGGATCAGGACCTTTCTAGGCCTCCCTAAACATTCCTAATTATCTTAAACATCCATAAACTATCTTATTAATTTCTATTCTTTGTAGCAGTTCTCTAATGTGTTTATAATGTGTTTTTACTATGTGTATGATGTAATTGTGATATGTGGGTTAATGGTAGAAAACCTAACGACACCTAGTGAGTGGCTCTCAGTGCGGGGCTGAGGCCCTAAGTGGCTAGAACCAGGATAACCGACTAAAGAGTTATTTAACAAGTGAAAACTTAATTAAACTTATGGGAATGGGTTCAAACATTAAAAATATTAAATGTGCCTCACCCATGCCATTAGTGCTATTAAAGGCTATGGATGGGAGTGGGAGAAGGTACCTATGAGTAGGTAGGATCGAATGGTGCTTGTCTGTAGGAAAGGCATTCGATCCTACATGTGTCTACTTGGGGGTTGGGGCCCAGTGTGGCTAGTACCAGGACAACCCAAGGGGTGAGGGCTATGCGATGACACTCACTTAGGTTGTTGATTAGAGTTTCTACCAAGCCTTAGAACCTTTTTGGGGAAATGATTATACTTTGATCTTCTTTTATTTACTATTTGGGGAAAGGTTATCCAACCTTAGGTATGGCCTAGCTATTCCTTCTTTGTGGACCTTGGTGTTTATCTCCTAGCATGGGGGAGTGGGCCTTTTAGGTATCCACGTGGTTGGGTGGTAAATATTTTATCGACGTATCTTTTGTGGATGCAGTGTTTGAAGATTCATGCTTGCTTATGTACCTGTTTTGAAGAATGAAGGCCTTGTGATTATCTTTCTTGATGTAAATTATTGTTACCTCCCAAGAGGAGATGAATGTAATGTAATCATTGATGTAATTTAAAATGATGTATTTGGAATGGTTAGATTTAGGCAAAGGGAAAAGGGAGATGTGAAATTTATGTATAAGATGTATGTTGGAAAAGAAAAGGATTTTGTAAGATTTTAAGTTAAGTAGTATGATTTTCATTGTGGATGATTAAAAGAAAATCTAGTGAAACAAATGTAGTATATTTTCCATGTATCAAATGATTTAGATGATTCTACCTAAATTTAAAGTTATATTGTTCGTAAAGGTTACTTAGGAATATAGATGGAAAATTGAAATGAAAGTACTTTATAGTTCTTAATAAAGAATCTTATAATGATATGATGAAATTTGCTTTGTGAAGTAAAGCTTGTTCTTAGCTTACTTAATGGACTTAAATGAATCATGCATTTAATAAGAAGGGAACCTAGGAGGAATCTAAGTTAATCTATGTCTTGTTTATTTAATTCTTTTAAAAATTCAAAATTGTTTATAAATCTCTACTTAGGTTTTCTTTTACAAAGAGAATTTTTGTTCTCTTCCCCGGTTCCCTTTCGGGGCATGACAGAATCTGATATGAAAGCAATTCCATTCTACATATCATTATTGTTGTTGTTTCCTAACCATTGCAACATGTTTAGTCTTTATTGTAAATCCTTTAACAGGGTAACTTCTTAATTTAAGGTTTAAATCCTCTAACAAGGTAGACTCTTAAAAGCATTTTAGTATTTCTAATAAGGTACTATTCACTTTTAATAGGGTGAACCCTAAAAGGGTATTATAGCTCCTAACAGGGGAAACATTTTTATTGCAGTAAGGTGATTTGTGGGTGTCATCCTCACTGTATTTTTTTCCCTCTAACAAGGGATTCCACATGAAAATTCTATATGTCATATGTGATGCTTTTGTGGATGCTTGATAATGTTTACTTCTATTTGATAATATCACTTGCATGTTTCATTATTTGGAAGTTGTTGATTAGCTTTGTTAGATTGGTGGTTAAATTTCTTAAGTACCTATTTACATTGGTTCCCCCCCCCCCCCCTCTAAGTGCTTGTGCATACTAACAAGCTATAACTTTTTGTGCCACTTACAAACACCTTAAAACTATTTTGGAGTCTCAAAAATCTTAAAAATTGATTTCATACAATTTCTATGCCAACTTCAAAAGTAAAAACTTTAATATATCTAAATTTAGACAAGACCTTGTAATGAAAACTTACCAACATTCTTATCTAGACCATCCAAACCTTTAGGGAAAGTTTAGGGAAAATTCATGTTCATATGTAAACTTACTATATTGGTAACTGTATATAAATGCATGGTTAAGATACATTTTCCTAATAGGTGCACATACCCTAATACTATATTAATCATCATATAACTTAATTAAGAGTTAAGATAGTCACAAGTAAAGTACTAATAACATTGTGCACACTATAAGATTAAAGGAAAGGAAATTCTAGGCTTACCTACATACCAGATTAATGTCAAGACTATGAACATAGAAATACTATGACAAAGACTTGAGGAATGAAATCAAGAATTGAATTAATAATTTAAATAACTAGAACAAATGCATCTTTAGATTTGCAGGGCCTAGGACTTTATCACAACCACATTTGTGTAATGTTTGTATAATTTGTTTTCACTAAGTGTACTTGAATTTTGAGAATATTGTGGTGCCAAGAAATTCCATTGGGAGAGTACTATGTATAGAGCGAAGAGTGATTGGCTTTCTTAATAATAGTTAGGCACCTAAAATCAATTTAACAATATCAAAAAAAGAAAAAACTAGATTTTTATGTCTTAATACAATTGTGAATAATACATTAAACAATTAAGATATGTGTAGTTGATTATATGAATACATATTTGATAATAATAGCTAATAAAAGTGTCTTGTGATGATGTTCTTAAATAATATCCCTATAAATGTGATTTGCAATTTTCAATGTTCACATTGACAAACAATGAACATGTCCTAAGATTGTCAACTATGAACTAGAAAACATATTTCTCCCCTTTCATTCTATAAGTACCTATTTAAATAACCATGATATAAAATATGATGGAAATATTTGTTCCATAGAAGGAATACAATTTGATGGTATTAATTTTGAATTCTAAATTCATACTTATGTTTTAATTTGAAGAACTTAATTGTGCCTATAATCTAATTCAAAAGACTAAATTATAGATACCAAAAATATTTTGAGGTTCATGACATTAAAATAGTGACATATAACCATTAAAAGAAAGTAGTGAAGTATGAAACGATTTTGGATATTGGCCAAAGTTTGGCCCACGTGATGATTTACAAAAATAGGTGGATATTGTCGTATATATTCAAGCTTTCTATAAAGGACTTTTCCATAAAATAAGTCAACTCGCTCAGTAGTTCATTAAGAAATGACTTATTTTTTCAAACATTTAAATGGAAGATATTGGTGAAGAGTTACCCTCCTAAGCTAGTTGGAACCTATCCTCTGAATTAATTAAGATAGAATAATGTTTATTAACATTGACTAAGTGGTCTATTTTAAGCAACTAACATATCAAGAAACATGCTAGTTAAGTAGAACAAAAATGGGTGAGAGCGTTGGGAGATCCTCTGTTAGGGTACACACAAAAAGTGCAGATGATGATGGCGATATTGACAATGACGATGAGGATTGTTGTAAATATATTGTAGGCTAGGTGACTGAGAGGGGGGGTGAATCAGGAACCAATAAAAATTATTCACTTTTATCCTTTATTAGATTGACTAATCTTATTGCATGCATGGAACAAAAAAGCAATAAACATTCATAGAAATTGACACAATATTTGGTTACCCAGAAACCTTCCAAATAGAAAGTAAAACTGGGGTGGGGATGGTACCCACAAGATTTAGAACTGCAGCAATTAATTTGGTCAGTTAAGGCTTAAAATTGACCACTTCTGATGGTCTGCCCTGTTAGGAGCAATAAGGACGGTTAGCTCCACCTTGTGAAAGGATTTATACAATATAGTTAAGTATGCAATTTGTTAGGAGATTTTTGAAGGACTATTAAGTCCACCCTGTTAAAGGATTTTGACTGATACATTTGTTAGGATGAACCAGCGATTGATATGCTATGAGACTCTAATTTTTTAAATAAGATCCTTTGAAGTAATACTGATCACCTGAATGTGATAGATGAGTCTCTGCTATTCCTTTATACTATTGTAGCCTTCTAATCGATTTGCCACTTCATATTCGTATCTGTAACTGATTCATATATCCATACTCTTACTTGTACTTCAACTACATTTGGATAAACAAAGTACCTTACATATATATCTATCCAAATCAATTACTGCCACAATTCAGCTACTAATCATATTAATTAGTATCAAAAAATATGTGCTCAGTCGGCCCAATGTTGATACTCGGGTCCAGTAATCCACTCAAGTGATATAATGACACTCGAGTGACATAGTGAACTGGAAACTCTGGCACTTGGTTAACACTGGGTGCTCAGGCCACATTGATCACTCAGAGATGATATGTCACTCGGGTAACATTGGTGACTTGGGTGATATTGTTTTGAACTAACTGTTTGGTTGACATTGCTACTGCTCGGGTAACACTTCAAACTGTTGGCTCAGTCAACATTGTAACCATATAAATGACTAAGTGTTTTGGCACTAATTGACAACATGTCTTTCCATAAGGTCTACAATCTCCCCCTTTGGCATTAGTGACAAAAACACTTATCATACCAAAAAAAATATGATCAAGCTGCTAAGTCAAAACTCCCCCTTTCCATGTGCTTGGGTACTTGCTCGGTTTTGACTACTATTGTGCAACTCAGTTGCAACTGTTTCTATTTTTTTTTTTCCAAAAATGTTTTGTAACATTGATATACATATATATACATATATATATATATATATATATATATATATATATACTCTATACATGTCTTTCCTCATATATATACAAATTCTATCTTTCCCCCTTGTTTTTGACACAAGTGCCAAAAAGCATATCTACAAGGTAATACCAAAATATGAAAGGAAATCACAATGTACCTTCAAAATTTGAGACAAATTCTTATCCCAATTATCTTGCAACACCTTTAGGATGTGCAACTCAATCTAAATTTCTGCAGACAACTCCATCATAAGCTCTGCAACTTCAAATTTTTTATCATGGATGAGTGTCTTTACATGAGCAATATGTTTTCACATGACATCCATATGAGGAAGGATTTGGCTCTGTATATCTGTTAGGGATTCCCTTTTTCTTTCTTCTTCCCTTAGTATTTCTTCTTGTAGATCAATCAGATACTTGATCTTAACAAAATGTGTTGAACTTAAACTAGGATCAAGTGCCAACTGGCTTGCACTTTCCTTCAAATAATTGTCAATCTTTTTCAACTTGTTCTTTATTTAAATGGTAAAGTTAGATGAGTCACTCAAATTTACAAATAATGCCACAAAATTATTCATAGTGGCTTCTAGAGAGATAATGATAGTGGTTAGCTTCACCTGGTCTATTTCAATCTTACCTACAACATTCTCTAGAACCTTATTCTCAAATTTTCTCTCTGCCTTTTACAGCAATTTCTCCTATCCACTAATATCATGATTAAACTTGTGAACTATGTCAAAAAGTTGGTCCATTATGGATTCTTCCTCATTGACTTCAATATCTAGTGAATCAAGGAATATACCTTTGATGTCATGTAGTAATCTATTCCTTTTTCTTCTTAGCTCGGAGCTTCTGTTGTTTTTCTCTTTTCTTCCATAGCTCCCCAAGGATGTCCATCTGCTTGGCTATCAGGCTAGAAAGATCCTAATTTGGCATCACAATGTCTTCCTCAAGGTCAAATTCATCAGTAATGATTTCCTTTTCTTTTCCTTTGACCTTGGGATTAGGTGAAGGAATGATTTCCTTACCTTTTCCATCCTCATCCTTGTCCTCAGTGTTCAGTTGAAGTAGGTCATTAACTTTTAATGCATCAATTAAAGAATCAATACCAACTATAGAAACATTCACGGTGTCCTATGACTCGGTCTAGCTTGGCCCAGTAGTAGGTAGATCTTGATGCTCGGTTCCTACTAAACTTGATGTAGACTCTATGACTTTTTCCTTTCTCAGATATAAGATACTATGAATAGGTGATTGGAACAGGGATGCCATCACTTCTACTTCTATCTGTTTTGCATTAGTTTCTTTAATGGTCTGTACCTTAGGTAATTATTCATCTTTATCATGTACATGAGGGCATGTACTTTTTTTCTCTGTCTTATCATCTCCCTTGTCATCAAAAATTTTCTTCCACAACTTTGTTGCGGTCTGCACAACATCCTCTATTTTCTTTCTCAAGATTTGAAAAGTCCTAAACCTTGGAGTGTGATTATTTTCATACTTAGTCATAGAATATTATACCTCTTTATCAGTCATAGTAGGCATGAATTGCTTCAAGTTTTTCTTTCTGATATCCTTTTCAATCTGAACTACATTGTGCCAGTGAATGGTGATCACCTTGAGAAGGTCTTCAATCATATTTCTTTTCAATTCAAATGGATCATACTTCCATCTTGTCATCTTCTCTATTAATGCATCCTTAGTCATCTTCTACTCATCCTTGGTTCTGGAAGCATACTTCAGTAATTTGAGAGATCCCATACCACTACCTTCTTTCAATTCTTTAACCTTCTGCGCAAAGGTAGGTGGTGGCTTCTTAAATGTAATTGTATCTTCTTCTTCATCTTCTTTAGGCATTGTCAATTTTCTTCTAGATCTTCTGGGTTTGTTTGCAGTGAAGATAGGGGTAGAGATATTTGGTGTTTTCTTGATGGATAGCCTCTTCTTCTTCTTAGAAGGCTCTTCTTATACCTCTTCCTCTTCTTTCTAGGTTCTTCTTCTTCTACCTTTATGTCATCCTCTTTGCTTTCAGTGATCGAAGGAGGAGAGTCTGATGGATTTCCATATTTCTTTCCAAGCTTCTCAATTCTCTTCCTTCCTCTCTTCAAGATTTTAGGAATCTCAATTTCCAATGATATTCTGCCCTTAGCTTCTTCATAAGTACCAAAATATGGTGCTTTAGGATCAACAGACTCGTTTACAAGAGCTTCAATAATATCTTTGGTCTCATCTATGTTAACCTCATATGTAAGAGGTTTCACCCATGCAACCCTAGGCTTGACTGCTTGGATGTATACTTTGTCACAATCAACTAGGAAGCATATGTCATCCTTATAGTCTTCTACCAATTGTTTGGGAATTCTGAATCTATTCTCCATTTTCTCTGTGAAAATTTCAAAGTAAGCATCCATGATGCTTTCAAAGTTATCTCCCAATTTTGCTATAAACTCATTTATCTGATAAATTATAGGCTTTTCCTTCTTCCGTACAACTGTTCCTTTTGAAGGGAAAAAATTTTGAACATAAAGAATATGCAAACCAAGAGTGAACTGAAATTACATCAATTGGTCTTAGATGCCCAGATGCTCTCTATGTTTTTTTCTCAATTGGATGAGATGCAACTCGGCTAGGTCGAATGATAGATTGTTCTTCACCACTTTGTATGCCAATTCTATAGCCTCACATGGTACACTGTTTGGTCAGCTTGAACTATATATCTTATGTGCAATCACATGAATTATGAACTTCAGCTCCATGTCAGTGACTCCATTCAACTTCATGCCTCTTCCATCCCACTCGACAAGAGTCTTCTTGGCTAGGTCATCTCAGGTTAGGGTTTTGGTTGCCTTAGGTTTGTCAAGCATTGGGTACCCTGTCACTTAGTGTACCATCATCTTAGTGATCTTCACTGGTTTCTCCAACTAGAGATGCATGTCGTGAACATGGCTCAGAATAAACCTAATCCATTTTATCTGAAATTTCTTTGACATATGTAAGATGTGGGTTAAACCCTTAGCTTCAAGGTGCTTGTGTTCTGGATTTAGGTTTCCATCCACACAAAGTGCCTCATATGCATGATTCATCTCTAATCTGCCTAATTGTTGAATGGTGCAATGATAGAAAGCTTGAATGTTATGAATCAATAGTACCTTAGGAGGAATTTAGGAATGGGCTCCCATTGGATCTATCTCCTCTGCAATCGCTGGATGAAGTTTGAACTTTGGCAGTTCATAGACAACATTCCTCACTAAAATATCAGATCCCTTCTTGATCTTACTGCTGGATGAAGACACCATAACACTCAAAGGATTGATGAAACTTCATTGCTACAAAATCTTTAAAACAGAAATTCGCTCTGAAATCGCTAATCACTATGAGAACTAGAAAACTTGGTAAACAATAACCCTTTGATTTCACCATTTATGAGAAATTTCATCATAAAGTTTTCATTAAATGCTCCGTACATAGTTTATGTCATAGCTCGAGAAGTTCTCCTAGGCTTACTCAAAATCTCGGTGAAAACTAACTTTGCATCTTTGAAACCATACAACCTAACTTAACTTAGTTAAGCCTGAGTAACTCAGATGTAACTGAGATCTTGACTTGATTAGGACCATAATGTATCCTAGTGCATTAATATGTGCATTACTAGACTTTCTAGCATATCTGGAAATGGTGTATGATGGCTTGTATGCACAGTTCCAGTTATCTCCTTGCAACTTTATTCGGAGATGGTGGATCCACCCAATTCACTATTTTGGGTGTCATTTGATCCTTCATTATTTTGGTCTGAATTATTAGGAGACTTCCTTACCCATTACTGACTCATCTGAGTTCTAATTTCAGAAAAATTTTCTTTGCCTTTCTCAAATCCAGTATCCACTTTTTCTCTATTCATACAATTCTTGCTTAGATGATTGAGTTGTTTACACACATAACATCTCTTAGTAGGATTCCTTTTTCTGAGATGAGTCTTTTCACAATTTGCACCAATGTGCCCATATTCAAAATAATGAAAACATATTATCCATGTGTTGTAATCCCAACCAAAAATTGCCTTCGCTAATTGTTTAGTAGGGTTCCACTTCTTAGTTCTGCACTCGAAAGACTTATGACCTTGTTTGTTACAATTGAAACATATTCCTTCAAACTTAGGTTTCTTAGTGCATTCACTTGCCCTATGTCCATGTTTTTTGCACCTATAGAATTTACCATTAAAATTTGATTTTCCATTTCTCCAATACTTATTTGATGTATGCCCTCTCTTACTACAATGATTACATGTAGGTTTCTTGTTCTTTTGAGCTCCTTGCTCTGAGGATTCACCTTGTTCAGTATAACCTAATCCAGTCTGTCCATGATGTCTGAATTGAGTTTTCTCTTTCAACTGATCCGTGCTTACTTGTGAATTTTTCATACTCTCGTTGGTTTTATTTTCAGTATTGAGATCATTTTGTAGTCTTTCATTTTCAGTCCTCAGATTGATAACTTCTTGTTTTTCACTATTGAGTTGATTTATCATATCTACTTGCTGAAGTGAAAAATGATGGATTTCATTTTCTTTTTCCTCTAATCTTGTACTTAGCAATATTTTATCTTATTGTGCCATTTCTCTATCATTTTCTTCTTGGTTATTTTTTTCCATGACTTCACATATTCTGACTGAATAAATTTCTAGTTCTCTCTTTAACTTTCTAAATTCTTCATGTAAATTGAGATTCTTTGCAAGTAGGTCTTCAATGGCTGCATTAGCTTCTTCAAAACTTATTTCTTTGCATAAATCTTCAATTCTTTCCTCTATGTAATTTCTATCATTCATTTGTACTGCTAAATCTTTTCTTCTTTTCAGGGAATGAGAAAGATGCTCCTTAGTTTTTTGATTTGATCCATGGCCACTTGTAGATCTATCTTTTCATTTTCAATGGCTTTCTCCATTCTATATATTTGAATTTCCTCTAATATTTTCTCAAGCTATTAAACTTATGATAAGAGAACCTTTGGTCTGATAACAATTGTTGGAAATACATTGTAGGCTAGGTGATTGAGAGGGGGGGTGAATCAAAAACCAATAAAAATTATTCACTTTTATCCTTTATTAGATTGACTAATCTTATTGCATGCATGGAAAAAAAAGCAATAAAAATTAATAGCAATTGACACAATATTTGGTTACCCAGAAACCTTCCAAATAGAAAGTAAAACTGGGGTAGGGATGGTACCCACAAGATTTAGAACTGCAATAATAAATTTGGCTAGTTAAGGCTTACAATTGACCACTTCTGATGGTCTTCCCTGTTAGGAACAATAATGACTATTAGGTCCACCTTGTGAAATGATTTATACAATACAGTTAAGTATGCACTCTGTTAGGAGATTTGTGAAGGATTGTTAATTCCACCCTGTTAAAGGATTTTGATTGATACACTTGTTAGGATGAACCAGTGAATGATCTACTATGCAACTCTGATTTGTTGAATAAGATCCTTTGAAGTAATATTGATCACCTGGATTTGATAGATGAGTCTCTATTGTTCCTTTATACTTTTGTAGCTTTCTAATCAATCTGCCACTTCATATTCGCATATGTAATTGATTCATATATCTATACTCTTACTTGTACTTCAACTACATTTGGATTAAAAAAATTACCTTACATATATATCTATCCAAATCAATAACTTCCACGACTAGGCTACTAATCATATTAATTAGTATCAAACTATATGTGCTAAGTCGGCCCAATGCTGATACTCGAGTCCAGTAATCCATTCGAGTGATATACTGACACTCCGGTGACACGATGAACTAGAAACTCTAGCACTCGATTGACACTGGGTGCTCAGGCCACATTGATCACTCGGAGATGGTATGCCACTCGGGTAACACTAGTGACTCCGGTGATACTATTTTGAACTAACTACTCGGTCGACACTGCTACGGCTTGGGTAACACTTCAAGCTGCTTGCTTGGTAAACAATGTAACCATATAAATGACTAAGTGTTTTGGCACTAATTTAAAACATGTCTTTATTTGAAATGAATTGAGTAACTAAGAGGGTAGGGGTGAATCATTCACCACCAAAAAAAAATCCAAGTCCCTTAGATGTCTTAAACAAACTTATCACTATTGCTCAGTTAACACAGATATTCTACTGTCACTCGGTTAACATAGAAAATATTAATATATTAAATGTGATTATCCTTTAGTAATTAATTGAAGAAACATAAACCATAAAGCAAATAACATGTACACAGATAACACCAAGCATTAACGTGGAAACCCAATAAGGGAAAAACCACCAATTGCAACTAGTTACTGGTTTTCACTCTTCTGAAGTGAGCCATGTTAGGAGCCAACCCTGTTAAAGGTTACAATGCATAGTGTTAGGTGTGACCCTATTAGAGGATTTAATCACCCTATAAGGAGTGGCCTTGTGAGAGGTCTTCAAACACTTCAATGTAGAAATGTCACCTTGTGAGAGGATTTACAAAAGACTATTAAGTCTACTCTGTGAAGAGATTTTGGTTCACTACTACAATTGTTAGAGAGTAACAATGGATTGACCTGTTTGTCAAATCAATTGTCTTTGATGATTCAGATCTCTATGTCTGGCTTTAAAACCTGATCCTTACTAGCCGAATATTCTATTGCAACTTTTTATGTTCTGTCCTTAATTAGAATCCCATCTGATTTTTCCTTTGCTCTTTAAATCGTAAACTCACTCACTTGCACACATTCAATCCACACTTGACCTTTTATTTATATATATAAGCCTTTTCAATTCGTCTTGAATAACCTTTCAAATAAATAATAAAACTTAAGTATTTCAGTTGCATATAACCAATTAACCATAAAATGTAAACTGTTGTTAGTCGGCTGATACTAAAAGCATAACTCGGTTAATAATGAAATCCTTCAATGCCAACCAATACTGTAATGCCTGAGTGAACTCAGTAAGAATTGAAAATCACTTTGGTCTTCTTCAATGCCCGAGAGAACTTGGCATACACTGACTGTGCTCGGATAGGATTAGACATTTGTGTAAACATCACTATATTTGTGTAAACATCAATGACAATACACAATTGAATAATTGTCATCAATAATCTCCCTCTTTGGCATTGATGGAAACACAACATGTCATAATACAAATAATTATAGAGAAAAAGGAACAAGAATAAAATTTTATTAATGTCCTTAGCTTCATTCTGATCCTCATCCAGAAAACTCCCTCTATCTTCACAATCACTGAAATACAGATTTCTCCCTCTTACATTAATCTCTTTTCTCTAATAAAATTTCTCCCTCTGTCATCAATCTTTCCTTAGTAATTTCTTTTGGCATGACATCAATAACTCTCCCTCTTTGACAACCAATGCCAAAGACACCATCCAATACATATCCAATGAAGTTTTAGTGTACCTATTTGTACTGATTCATATGCAATAAGCTCTGACAATCTGCATCAACATGTTAAATCAGTTATGTAGCTCGGTTGATGCATCACTAATCTATCCATTAGTGAGCCTCAGTTAGGGGAATCACCCCTATCTTTGCTCTAAGATACAAGAATGCATCCTTAGGTAATGGTTTTGTGAATATGTCAGCAATTTGTTCTTTAGTATTCACATATTCCAATCTTACCTCCTTGTCCGGAACCAATTCCCTCAAGATATGATACTTTATTGCAATATGCTTAGTCTTAGTGTGCATCACGGGGTTCTTTAAAATGTTAATTGCACTATTGTTGTCACAGTAGATAATAATTGGTTCTTTGATTTCCTCCTTCATACCTGACAACAGTTGTTTGAACCATATGATATTTGAACAATTCACTATTGCTGCAACATACTCTACCTCTATTGTAGACTGAGAAATACAATTTTGTTTCTTACTATTCCAAGAGACTAATCTCTTACCAAGGAATAATGCTCCACCACTTGTGTTCTTTCTGTCATCAACACTTCCTGCCCAATCAACATCAGTAAAAGTCTTCAAATCAAAGTTTCCTCCTTTCTTATGCCATAATCCATATTCTTCAGTACCCTTAAGATATCTCAGAATCCTTTTGATTGCCATCAAATGATTCTCTCTAGGATTAGTTCAAAACCTTGCAACAATACCAACTGCTAATGAAATTTTAGGTCTAGTGTGAACAACATATTGAAGTTTACCAATCATGGATCTATAGGTAGTCTGATTTACTTCCTTTGAATCATCATCTTTAGACAACTTATGTCTAGTAGGCATAGGTGTTCCAACTGGTCTGGAGTCTTCCATTGAAAATTTCTTCAGTATCTCTTTGATGTATTTAGACTAAGTAATGTAGATACCATCCTTCATCTGATAAACTTGTAAACCAACAAAGAATTTGATTTCACCAAACATATACATCTCAAATTCCTTACTCATAGCTTTGGAGAATGCTTTGCATAAATCATCATATCTAGTAAATAGTATATCATCAACAAATATCTCTACTAATAGTATCTTGTTCTGAGGTCCTTCCTTGATATACAAGCTACTATTGTTATTAGTTCTCTGAAATCCAATACTTACTAGGTAACCATGCAATCTTTCATACCATGCTCTAGGAGCTTGCTTCAGTCCATACAAGGCTTTGTGCAGTTTGCAAACCATATTCCTTTTGTTAGGTTTAACAAAACCTTTAGGTTACTCAATATAGACTTCATGTTCAATAATTCCATTTATGAATGCAGATTTTACATCCATTTGATATACTGTGTATCCTTTATGTGTAGCATATGCTAGAAGAGTTATAACTCCTTCAATTCTTGCAACAGGAGCAAAAGTTTCTCCATAATCAATACCCTCTTCTTGAGCATATCCTTTACATACTAGTCTTGCTTTGTTTCTAGAAACTTCACCTTTTTCATTCATCTTGTTTTAGAAAACCCACATAGTACCAATCACATTCTTGTATTTTGGTCTAGGTACAAGAGTCCAGGTTTTGTTCTTTTCTATCTTCCCAATCTCTTCATTCATGGCTTCTATCCAGGTTTCATCATTCAATGCATCTTTAATAGATCTAGGTTCAATCTCACTAAGAAAACATGTCCCTTTAATTTTGTTCCTTATCATTACACCTTATGTCTGGTCTCCAATTATTTATTCAGGTGCATGATGCCTTCTGCCATATTTTGCAAGTACAAGTTCCTTCCTCTTTGATTCCGGGCTTGATCCACTTGGTTCACCATGTTCAAAAGTTCAATTCTACTCTTCCAACTAGTACTTGGGTTCCACTATCGGAGACTCGGGTGCCTCTGTCTGAGACTCGGGTGCCTTTGTCTACGACTCAGTTCCCTCTGTCTGTGACTTGGTTTCTCCATTCTGAGAATCGGTTTCTTCAGTTAGGAGCCCGGGTTGCACAAGTTGCAACAAGATTTGTGTAGATGAATTCAATGGTTGACAAGGTTGATATCCAATCACCATTTCCTGTGTCTTAGGTATAGTATCAAGTTCATAATATACAAAATTTATGTAGTCCTCAGGCTCCATACTTCTATGTTCTTCACTTCTCTCTACAAACTCATCAATCCTTACATGTACACTTTCTATGACTTTATGAGTAGTAAGATTCAAACATTTATATGCTTTGCTTTTGTAGGAGTAACCTAGGAATATACCTTCATCACCTTTTACATCAAATTTTCCATTTCTTGCTTCCTTCAAGATGTAACATTTACTTCCAAATACTTTGAAATAATGAACATTGGGTTTGGCATACCATAATTCTGCTCAATACCTTTCTTCAGTTGAACTATGTTCAAGGTGTGAATTGTAGTGCTAATGGCCTCCTTCCAGTATTTGGTAGCAAAATTATTTTCAATCATCAAGGTTCTTGCACAATTCATAATATATTTGTTTCTTCTTTCTGCTATCTCATTCTGCAGTGGTGTACCTGGGGTAGATACTTGTCTCTTGATTCCTCTTTCATTGTAGAATTCATTGAACTTATTAGAAATGAATTCACCTCCTCTATCGGATCTTAAGCATTTAAGTTTCTTTCATGTTTCTTTCTCAACTCTGGAAACGTACCACTTAAACTTCTAAAAAGCTTCTGATTTTTCTTTGAGAAACATAACAGTCATCATTTTGGAATGGTCATCAACAAATAGAATTAAATACTTCTCACCTGTGTAACTTGTTGTTCCGATTGGTCCATACAAATCAGTATGTACTAACTCTAAGACTTCTTCTGTATTGTAATTCTTGCTCTTTAAACTAGTCTTGCCCATCTTCCCAATTTGACATTGTTTGCATATTGTTAATTCAGGTTTCTTCGAAATAGGAATACCTCTTACTCTTTTGTTATTGCTTATGTTGACCAGGTTATCAAAGTTCACATGACATAACCTTTTATACCTTAACCATCTTTCTTCTACTTGTGCAATAAAACATGAACTTTCAGTGAGATCAAGATAGAATAGATTACCTTTTGTTTGTCTGCCAGTTCCAACTAGGTTTCCCTTACCACATAGGAGCTTGGCCTTACCATTCATGAATTCTACCTTGAAACCAATGTTATTTAGCTATGGCACACTTACTAGATTATGCCTTAGTCATTTAACACAATAAGCATTATCACATTTGATTCCTTTTGTTAGAGAAATACAACCTTTACCTGTCACATAGAAAGGTTCATCATTCCCAAAACTGACACTCCCATCATCATAGTGCTCAAGATGTTCAAATTTGGTTTTATCACCAGTCATGTGGTGAGAACAACCACTATCAATTATCCAAGTGTCATTCTTGCTAAAATGAGAGTATAGTATTGTCTTTTCATTATCTTAATTGTCTGACTCATCCTTAATAGCAATATAAACCATTTGATCTTCATCTTCATCTCTATCATAATCTTTTGTAATATAAAAAGATTTCTTACCTTTGTCCTTGTAGCTTTTTTACTTGTTGAAATCTTTCTTTCCTTTGTACTTGTTGAAATTTTTCTCATCTTTATCTTCTTTGTTCGAACACTTAGCAGCAATGTGACCAACCTCATTACATGAAAATCAAATCAATGGTATTCTTCCTTTGTACTTTCCTTTGGCAGCTCTCTTTGCAAGTAATCCTTTAATGATTTCTAGATATTCATCATCAGACTCATCATCACTGTCACTATCAATCTATTTTCCTTTTCTATCCATCTTACTAGGGTTTAGTTTAGTTTTGAATGCAGACTCAAAATTGCTAGGATTAGGAGAATAATTGTAAAAAAATTGTCCAACTCAAAAGATGTAAGTCTTCCAACCAATGTGTCCAGAGTTATATCATTACTGCACCTTGTAATGCCCACCCTAGTATCTTAATATTTTGCACAGACATGATTTCTATATTGAGCATTATGGACT
Source organism: Thuja plicata (assembly GCA_018584345.1). NCBI lineage: Eukaryota > Viridiplantae > Streptophyta > Pinopsida > Cupressales > Cupressaceae > Thuja > Thuja plicata. The sequence goes on along the minus strand of MU228190.1, from coordinate 3,506,868 downwards.
CTATGTTTTGTTTAGTTTTAGTTGATGAGACATTATGATTATATGTTTGGATGATTAAAATATTTTATGGAAGACAGAAAATGATTTAAAATTTTTAATCAGGACATGTTATTTCACATATTTGATTGTATTTCTTATAAAGATAATTCAATTCTTGATTTACATTGTGGAGTAGTGATTATTTTTGGAGCTAACCATACTAATCCAATTGTCCCTTGATATTGATGCTATCAGATGTGTTTGTAGGATGAGGAGAGGCGGTCATAGTCACTTGTATAGGAGATCCACATGATGTCGCACTCTCCCTCCTTGTTTGACATTGTTTGTATATTTATATATATGTACAGATGTTTCTCTTGACTTGGTGATGCAGGATGTAGGTACCAGGCATCGACTTCACCTAGCTACACAGGTCTGAGCGTGCCTTAAAAAAATCCTTGAACGTTGTTGTATGGAGATATTTCCAAAAGAACTCTCAAGGGAACCTTCTTGACTTAGGTTCTTGTTTAGGAAGTCATCTCAGTTGGGGGGGTTAAGTAGTTTTATGATTTGGTGATTTGGTGATTTATGCTTTAGTGTATGTTTTCTTTGTCTCATTATTTGTATTTAAATATTAAGGAATGATGCTTCTCTATCTTTTGAAATATGAATTTGATTCCTTATTTGTGCAATATGTCTGTGTGTGTGTGTGTGTGTGTGTGTGTGTGTGTGTGTGTGTGTGTGTGTGTGTGTGTGTGTGCACATATATAC
>MU228190.1:3457340-3476593 GCA_018584345.1 Thuja plicata | reverse complement strand
AATCTTGATATCTCAAATGCAGATATTTTGCTGATCAAAGTCTCTCTCTTGAAGTCTTTTGAAAATTGCATAGTCTCATCTAAGATATTGATCTTGCTCTCATAGTCTGCTATTAGTGTGGTCATTATTTTATCCATTATATCATCCTCTGAAATTTCTTCACCATTGTTCCTGATACCTGAAACTGCTTCATTAATTCTTTGATTGTAGGCTTTGATGTTTTCTTCAGGTAGCATCTCTAAGTTGTTGTACCTTTTCTTCCATGTCTTTCTGCGTGCATTCTTTGCTTGGATGTCTCCTTCAAACATATCTTCTAAGTATTTCCAAATAGAGTATGCTTTATCTGCCTTCTTGATCTCAAAAAATTCACTTTCGGATAGGGTACTGATTAGGGCTTCTTTGGCGATTGCATTTTGAGTGAACACTTCCTTTTGTTTGATTGTAGAGTCTTCTTCTGCAAGGTCTTTCAAGGTGGGAACTTCAATTGCTTGAGTGGAAATCTCATAGATCTCAAATCTAACACACTGAAGGTGTGTTATCATTTTGTTCTTCCAGTCAAGATAGTTTTCTCCATCGAACTTAGGACTCTCTTTCCTGAAGTATGCCATCTGATCTACCTTAAGCTGTTAGGCTTTCTCTCCAAGGCACTTGGCTCTGATACCAATTGTTGGAATAGTCCCAAAGGATAATTGAGAGGGGGGGTGAATCAGTTATCAGCTACTTTAATTCTTTTCTTTTCTTAGATATCAATTAACATAAAGCAAATGCACATTCAAATAACACAATAGAGAACACAACAATTTTGGTTACGGGGAAACCAAATAGGTAAAAGCCCCGGTGGGAATTAGCGCCCACAAAGAACTGTACTTGAGTATAATTATCCCTGTTAAGAGATCTTGCAACCCAGTTAGGAGTTGTTCTTTACAATGCAATAAGTACAGAGACTTGGTTAAAGATCGAACCCTGTTAGGAGTCTTTTACAAGTAACCCTGTTAGGGGTGAGGACTCACCGTCCAAAAGCTCACTACTAAAATGATGAAGGCTGCAACCTTCAGTAGAACAGAGATACACTATATCTGGTAGATGAACTGTTTGAGTAGACCTGTTGTCTTGATCAGTTCCAATGTATTGTATACTTCCACTTCTTCTTCACATAGATCTTTTCTTGATGAATGAAATGTCTCTACTGTCCCAAAACAACGGACATTCTGTTCTATACTTTTTTTGTCTTTATTCTTCTCATTCACACTTGGCCTTCATCAAATGAACTACTATAAGTATCTTCTCCAAAGGATGTGATCTTCGTCGGCTCTAGGAGTCCCTTCAATACTTCTTTAGTCGGCCACATCAACCACGCAACCTGATTAGAAACACGCAACTCAGACTGAATAGACGCGATGCTTCACAAAGTCGGCTCCGCCAAATTAACTCCAACTTCACGATTCTGATAGAACATGTTTGGCGCCTTTAGATAATTATCTTTAACTCATAACTAAACATGAATACAAACACGCATATCACAAAGATAGGCGCAACTCAAGAAATAATGTAATTACGTCAACTCTTCACATATAGTCTTCAGTCTCTATAACTGTCATAACTGATTAGCATAACTCAACTGAAACTTCATATCTAACTCAGCGTGAATGCACATAGCATCTAGAACATGTATACACCATAGAAATGAACACGTATAGCTCCAGAACATCTGTACTCATAATTGCATATAGAACACTGTTGTATATTATGTGTTGTCATCAATGACAAACATACAATCAATTATTTGCATAGAAGCAAATCTCCAACACTTTTGAGTGGGGGCTTTGTTGAGTTCGGGACTTTCCTTCTCACTCTCTTTCATTGGATGCTTCTTCTCCTGTCTGGTGGTGCAGCTGGCATTGGCTCTCTTGATGTTGTGATTACGGATTTGGTCCTTATGATTGGTTCTCTGAGAGGCTTTTCTTTGTGAGAAGGCGACTCCTTGTTAGTGGAAGAGTGGATTTTGGAAGGTGCTATTTTTGTTGGTTTTTTCTTATGGATTAAGGTGAGCTTTGCTCATTTTTGTGGTTGTTTCCAGAGGATGGATGTTGAAAATTTTCAAGGGCCCTCTTTGGTTTCTGGTTTTATTTTTGGTTTTGGAGATTATCAGGTTTTGGGGTTTCTCGGACCCTTGGTGGAGTTTTGTGCTTAGCTTTTCTACTAATTTGGAGGACTCTATTGAGGTTCATTTATGTGGCTTGCTGGAGGACTGGGCGCCTTTGGTTGTTGACTCTTCTGCTCTCATTTCCTATTGAGGTGGACCTATCATCTATAGAGGTGGTGATGTGCTTCGAGGGTGGAGTTGACTGTGGCAGGGTTTGCCTCTCTCTTGCAGTTGTCGACTAGAAGAAGGGATGGTATCATAAGTGGATTTTGTGAAGGACAACTTTCTCTCTCATTTATCCCATTGAGGTGGGATCCCCTTATATGGAGGTGGGGGGAGTTCTATTTGGAGACTGGTTTTTCTCTTTTGGGAAATATATGATACCTACGATTCTATGGTTTGGGGTTCCATGGTAAAACCCTCTCTGTTGGTTTTGGGAGCCATGTTGAAACCCAAATTTATGGTTTCAACTAGTTTTCTGATGTACATTCGTTTGAGGCTATTTGTTTCTATAGTTTTGGGAGCCATGACAAAACCCAAAGATATGGTTTGGGGTGCCATTCAAAACCTCAAGGATCTCCTTGATTGGGAGATTGTCTCTATGATTTAAGGTGTAGACCTTGTATTGTGTTTGGGGTAGCTTGTAAAGTAATTGTTCTATATTGTAAGGTTGTCATCAGTCTGTTGGCTGGGTTGTTGTCCTGTAATGTGCTATATGTTGCAACTATTCATCTTGTTGGGGTTCCAGATCCTCGTCAAAATCTTATCTATACTCAATTTCGAGGGCCCATCAAAACTTATTTTTCTCCTAATAAAAAATATACTAGTTAAATAGAGGTAAAGATTAATGTATATTTTCAAGTTATCGTAATAGGACATTCTTGTTCCGCTTTTGTTCCATAAATATCCATTTCAATGGAACGAATCCAGTTTGATGATATTGGCTTTGAATTTTGAAACTAAAAGACTAGATTGTATCTATAATCTAATTGAAAGAACTAAATTGTGCTTATGATCTAATTCAAAAGACAAGATTATATATAATAAAAAAATTCTAAGATACATGACATAGAAATAAAGTAACATATAATACCATTAAGAGAAAGTGGCGAAGTATGAAAAGATTTTATTATGCATTAGCCAATAAGATTTGTCTCGAAGTGTAAGCATTAGTCCTCTTTTGGTTAAAATCAATCATGTGAAGTGTAAGGATTATAAGAACATGGGAGGCATTCCTTATCTTAATAATACGAGGGAAGGAGGCAGCCCAATGGCAAGTCATAGTTCCATACAAAATCATCATGGTGCAAATATGACAATACAATATTCTCTCCACTAGACACAAGGATGGATTTCGTTTTTGGCATTGAGTTGTCAACATTAGACCAGTAAAGATTATTAGAGATCCCAACTCAATTTTGCTATAATTTGGTCTTGTACGATATTTAGTGCTCCTAATACACCATTAAGACTTTTCCTCCTCCTTATTGATTCTTTAAAGTGGGCACCTGGTATTGCAAGTGGATTCCAGAGAAGCCCTTAATGGCAAAATAGCGTTTTCCATTAAGGTTACTTCATGAGTAAAGGATCTGAGAAACTGAAAGCAGATTCATACTTAATGACGGCTAATCTGGTTTGTTATGGGAGTCGAACTCCTGACCGCAACAAAAAAAGAGGTTGAAATGAATCTTAGATTAAAGAAGTAAAACAGTCGGCATAAGGCAAATGGGAAGGGAACAGCATGCGTATAAAAATTAGGTGACTTCTTTATGTGCAAAGAACACGTGTGGCATCTGGGAATGGAATCGTACAGTGGGAAATCTGAAGTTTGTAAGTGATACAGTGAAGATTTTTTTGTGGGCATGTGAGGAAAGTTTAAAGAAGCTTTTGAGCATTTATGTGTCTTATACATGTTGGACTGGAAGTTGACAGATTGCATAATGTGAGTCCACGTAAACAATTTCTTATTGCCAGGTTCTCCTGACTTTTATTTATTCACTCCCCACTGTCCAATCGTCCCCGATTTGCTTTAAAACATGACCATCGGAAACAGGCGATTGAAACGATGTGAGTGAGTTTTTGTAGATCTCAAATAACCACCGTTAAACTTGCGTTGGATTACAGGCACCCCAGATGGCCGACACAGATAATCTACGCCTAATGACACGAAACAAGTTTTGATGCGCGTGCAGAGCACGTCTACATGCTGTACTTTTGATTAATTTTCGACCATTTCCGCTTCGACTGTGGCGTTAATGACGAGGTCTTAGATACGCTTTCCAACGTAATAAAACGGTTTCCGAAGAATGGAATTCAATTCGCTGCCTGCGATGCCCGATTTCGTGAGAAGCTCTGTTTTTCCACCCACCTGATTAATCAATCGAACAATACAATCCGCCCGACATTTGGCATTTGTAAAGCAAAGTAGCTGCTCCCCCTGTGACGCCCGCAATGACGAAACGCCACTTTGCCTCCTCTCTTCCTCCTCCCAAGATCACAATTTGAAAGGGTGACCGCGGTGGAGTAGAAGATAGAAAGATAGACGCAGCTTCAAGACTGAATTTTGAGGAGTCCAGAAGAGAATCCATGGATTCCAATAGCGAAAATCCAAAGAGGGGCAAGGCTTCTTCACCGGGCAGTGTCTCTGTATGGAAGCTCCTGACTTATGCTGATTCTATTGATTTAATGCTCATGGTGTTTGGCACTCTTGGATCCATTGCAGATGGGGCTTCCACGCCCATTACGATTCTTGTGCTCAGCAATTTCATGAATGTGTTGGATAAAGTTGGCTCGGATGAAATGTTTCTTCACAACGTGAATAAGGTAAAAGCTGAACCATTCATTTCTCTAGGATTTAATCAGAGAGTTGTGGGTGTGGGGGAGAAAAAAACTCATTTTTTATGGGATTTCTTGATCTTGGATGGCAGAATTCGGTTTGCCTGCTGTATGTGGCTGCTGGTCTGTGGATTGCCGCCTTTTTGGGTATGTCTGCGAATTTCCTTTTTCTCTTTTACCATTCCACAATGCATTTTTGTGTTTCAGATTGACAACATTGGGACGGGATGGGCTTTTATTTGTTTTCAGAGGCTTTTTGCTGGACAAGGACTGGTGAAAGGCAAGCATCTCGCCTGCGGATGAAATTCCTCAAAGCTGTTCTAAGGCAGGATGTGGGGTTCTTCGACACTCAATCCACAAGCACTTCTCAGATAGTTACCAGCATCTCCAATGACACCCTTGTCATACAGGACGTATTTAGCGAAAAGGTCGAAACCTGTTGTACTCTGTTTAATGGTTGGCTTATTAAGTTGGTGCTTGCTTTTTTACCAGCCTATTTAACTTTGGCCTTTGGCTTCTTGTTGCTGTTTCTGGTTTTTGAATGCGTTTGTGATTAATTTTTGAGCAGTCTAGCATCATTTTTGAGCAGTCTAACATCTCTGTGATGTGAATTGAAACATTCTAATATCTATGTAAAGTCTCTGTGATTAGTTAGACTATGTGATGTGAATTGAAACATTCTAATATCTAGGTAAAGTCTCTCTGATTAGTATAAATATTTCGGATCACACAATCTTTAAACTTTCTAACATCTTCGAGCACTCCAACTTTTATGTGAAGTTTTGGATTACACAATCTTTGAGCTCTTTGAACGCTCTAACATCTCTGTGAGGTCTCTGTGAATCGCACAATCTTTGAAAACTCTGACATCTTTGAACGCTCTAACTTTTATGTGAAGTTCCAAATCACACAATGTTTGAGCTCTCTAACATCTCTGTAAATGTTGGAAAGCTCGAAAATCATGTGATAGGAAATGTTGATGTAAAAATACATATATAATTGAAATAGAATTAGATTGTAGAAAGCTGATATTATTAACTTGGCCATGGCTTTTCAGGTACCCAATTTCACAGTGAACGTTTCGACATTCCTGACGAGCTACGTTGCAGCCTTCTTTCTCATCTGGAAGCTTGCGTTGGTGGGGTTTCCTTTCATCGTGCTGCTGATAATCCCAGGAATGATGTATGGACGAACACTGACAGAACTGACGCGGAAGATGCATGCAAAGTACAAAGTGGCGGGCAATGTTGCAGAGCAGGCGGTATCATCCATCAGAACAGTGTACTCCTTAGGCGGGGAGGAGAAAAGCATGGACAAATTCTCTGCAGCGCTTGAAGGGACAGTGAAACTGGGTCTGAAACAGGGGCTGGCGAAGGGCTTGGCGATAGGAAGCAATGGGCTCTCTTTTGCAATCTGGGCATTCCTCGCCTGGTATGGAAGCCTGCTCATCATGTACCATGGAGTATCCGGTGGAGCGGTCTTTGCCACCGGCGCTTGTACCATTCTCGGTGGCCTGTAAGCTATTCAATAAACTAAAACTAAGTCTAAAACTCCCTGTTTGTTTACTCTTCTCTGTTTGAAATCTAAAAGTTGCAATTTTTGGCACATTGCAGAGCTCTGGGGACTGCGCTTCCAAACATAAGATACTTTTCGGAGGCATGCATGGCGGGATATCGAATCTTGGAGATAATGGAGAGAGTGCCCGCCATAGATTCCGAGGACTGCAGAGGACAAACTCTGGATTTCGTGGCCGGCGAAGTCGAATTCAAGAACGTGGAGTTCGCATACCCTTCGAGGGCAGAGACGAAGATATTCCACAACCTGAATCTCACCGTTCCTGCGAATCGGACGGTCGCTTTGGTGGGCGGCAGCGGGTGTGGAAAGTCGACCGCCATCGCTTTGCTGCAGAGATTCTACGACCCAGCTTTTGGTCATATTCTGCTGGACGGAGTCGATATCAGGACTCTCAACTTGAAATGGCTGCGCGCCCAAATGGGGCTCGTCAGCCAGGAGCCTGCGCTCTTTGCGACGTCAATCAAGGAGAATATTTTATTCGGGAACGAGGAGGCCAGCATGGATCAAGTCATTGCCGCCGCAAAGGCTGCCCACGCCCACGATTTCATCACCCAACTGCCCAAAGCCTACGACACCCATGTCAGTCACCTTCCCTTTCCTTTAACCAAGATAGGATCTCTTACCTTCCCAGAATGGCATTGCCTGCGTTTCGTTTTTTCCTAAAAGTCTCAGTTTTGTACAGGTTGGAGAACGAGGAGTGCAGATGTCAGGCGGGCAGAAGCAGCGCATAGCAATTGCCAGGGCCGTGCTGAAGGATCCTCGCATTCTTCTGCTGGACGAGGCCACCAGCGCCTTAGATGCCCAATCAGAGAACATGGTACAGGATGCTCTGGAGCAGGCTTCATTTGGGCGAACCACCATTATAATTGCCCATCGTCTTTCCACCATCCGCAACGCAGACCTCATTGCAGTGCTTCAGTCAGGTCGCGTGGTCGAATCCGGCACACACCAAGATCTCATAAAAAGACCCGGCGGAGCCTACGCTGCACTGGTTCATTTGCAGTTGCAGACACGCACAGCAACGGATTCGTCGAAAGCCCCGGATGACGACGCTCGCGTATCGACCGCATCGAAAACCGACGGAATGCGAGCGATTGGGACGAGTATTTCGGCGGCGCAGGCCGCCAATCCCGCCGCCGCTCCTCCTTCGTTCCGCCGCCTTTTGCTCTTGAACGCCCCGGAGTGGAAACGAGCTCTGTTGGGGACGGTTTGTGCTGTTGGATTTGGAGCAGTTCAGCCTGTGTATTGCTTCGTTCTTGCAAATATGGTCTCCGTCTTCTTTCTCCGCGACCACGACGATATTAAATCCAAGACCAGATTGTATACTCTTGTGTTTATAGGCTTGGCTGCTTTCTCCTTCCTGGTTAATTTGTTTCAGCATTACAACTTCGCGGCCATGGGGGAATGCCTGACTAAAAGAGTGCGGGAGCGCATGTTCCACAAAATCCTGTCTTTCGAGATCGGCTGGTTCGACCAACCAGAAAATTCGAGCGGGGCAATCTGTTCGCACCTCGCAACGGAAGCCAATGTGGTAAGCAAGCTTCTGATTTAAATTGTGTGTTTTTTAATTGACTTTTCAATAAGTTATTGGTTTAATCTATGTACTTTTTTAATTATATAAGCAAATAGATTTCCACATATTTGCAACAGTGTTTCTGAATTCGATTGTGTAAATATTTTTTCATCAATGTTTCAGATAAGTCTCTGTGATCCATCATTAGGATGATCTATCATTAGAATGATCCATCGTCATCAACATTTTTAATTATGCTTTCTGGCTCAAATTTTTTATTTAGATTTTGATAAATTCTCTCTGTGATCCATCATTAGAATAATCCATCATCATCAACATTTTTAATTATGCTTTCTGATTCAAATTTTTTATTTAGATTTCGATAAGTTTCTGGTTCAAATTGAGTATTTTTTTCAATGTAAGGATTTAAACTGTATAAATAGTTTAGTCAATGTTTTTGGACAACCTTCTGATTTAAATTGTGTATGTTTTTCAGTCAATGTTTTTGGACAACCTTCTGATTTAAATTGTGTATGTCTTTCAGTCAATGTTTCGTACAAGCTTCTGGTTAAAACTATGTATGTTTTCCAATCTTCAATGAAAATCAATAAAATAGCTTCTGATTTAAATTGTGTATCTTCTGATTTAAACTATTTATATGGACATAAACCAATATAATAAGCCAGCTTCTGATTTAAATTGTGGCTGTTCTTCAATAAAATGTTTCAAGTAAGTTTCTGGTTTAAACTGTGCATGTTTTTAATAAGCTAACTGTATAAACTTTTAAATCTATGTTGCAGATAAGCTTCTGATTTAAACTGTGTATGCTTTTTAAAAAGTCGAGTGTATAAACTTTTCAATTTATATTACAGATAAGCTTTTGGTTTTAACTGTTTATGTTTTTTTAATAAGTTAACAGTATAAGATTTTCAATTTTTATTGCAGACAAACTTCTGATTTAAATCGTATATACCCTTTATATAAAATGATCCATCATAGAAAGAAAAATAGTTCTTAAAATTATTTTCCCACCCAAAAACATTGGATAAACTAATAAATTGCGTGTGTTGAGCAGGTAAAGTCTCTGGTGGGAGATCGTTTGTCCCTGGTCTTTCAAACACTGTCTGCAGTCACAATCGCATTCACAATGGGACTGATCATAGCATGGCGGCTTGCCATAGTGATGATTGCCGTGCAGCCGCTGATAATTGCATGTTTCTACACAAGGAAGGTGCTGCTGAAGGCCATGTCAGCCAAGGCACTGAAAGCACAGGATGAAGGGAGCCAAGTGGCGGCAGAAGCAGTAGCCAATCACCGCACAATCACTGCTTTCTCATCACAGCAGAGAATTCTCCGGATGTTTGAAGGCACTCAGCAAGGCCCACGCAGAGAAAGCCCCAGGCAGTCTTGGTTTGCCGGATTAGGGCTGGGAACAAGCCAATCTCTGGCTCTCTGCACATGGGCACTCGATTTCTGGTACGGTGGGAAGCTTGTAGATCATGGGTACATCACTTCTGCTGCTCTGATCAAAACTTTTCTCATCCTGGTGAGCACAGGGAGAGTTATAGCAGAGGCAGGGAGCATGACCAGTGACATAGCCAAAGGTTCCAACGCAGTCAAGTCAGTTTTTGCAATCCTAGACAGGAAGAGCCGCATAATTCCAGATGACCCAGGGGCAATAAGCCCTGAATCGATTGAGGGAAATGTGGAAGCCAGAGACGTGTGCTTCGCATATCCGTCCCGACCAAACACCATGGTTCTCAGAAACTTCAGTCTGAAAATTGAAGCAGGGAAGTGCGTTGCTCTTGTGGGTCAGAGCGGGTCGGGCAAATCCACCATTATAGGACTGATCGAGAGGTTCTATGACCCCATCAGCGGCACCATAACCATCGATGGAAACGATCTCCGGAGCTACAATCTGAGGGCTCTGAGACAGCATATGGCTCTGGTTGGACAGGAGCCCACTCTCTTGGGAGGAACCATCCGAGACAACATCCTCTACGGAAAGGAGAAAGCCACCGATGCAGAAATGATCGAAGCTGCCAAGATTGCCAATGCCCACAACTTCATAAGGCAAGTTTTTAATCATATTTCAAATTCTGATTATAGCCCCTTGTTTCTAAGATTAGATTGTGTAAGGGTTTTTTTTTTTATCTAATTAGTATAAGAGTTTCTTCATCTAATTAATATAAAGAAAATTCACACAATCAAATTCAGAAATAACAATGGTGACGAGAAAAACTTGCACAATCTAATTTAGAAGCAACAATATTGATTAGAAAAACTCTCAAACAATGTGATTTAGATACTACGGTGATTATTCATGTGAATGAAAATCCAACTAACGAGACTACCTTTATTTTTTCATTGGATCATATTTTCTTGACGTAAAAAACTCTGGCACAATCTAATCCAGAAACAATAGCGCATGAAAAAAATTCAGATAATCTAATTCAGAAACAACAGTACCTATAGAAAACCTCTTGTACGACCTAATCCAGAAACAACAGTGTCCATGGAAAAACTCTCACACAATTTGATCCACAAACGGTAGTACATGCAGAAAAGCTCTTACACTGTCTAATCTAGAAAAGACAACATCGGCGGGAAAAAACTCTCACACGGTCTAATCAGAAACAGTAGCACCCACAAAAAAACTCTTTCACAATCTAATTAAGAAACGGTGATGGAAAAACTCTCACACAATCTGATCCATAAATAGTACTAGCTGTAGAAAAGCTCTTACACAATCTAACCTAGAAACGATAGCATCGATAGAAAAAATGCTCATGCATTCTGATTCAGAAACATGAGCACCCATAGAAAATCTCTTACACAATCTAATTTAGAAACAGTGATGGAAAAACTCACACAATCTAATCCAAAAACAGTAGTTCCCATAGAAAAACTCTTGCACAATCTAATCTAAAAACGATAGCATCGGTGGAAAAAAACTCTCACACGCTCTGATTCAGAAACAGTAGCACCCATAGAAAATCTCTTACATAAATTTAATTTAGAAACAGTGGCGGAAAAACTCACACAATCTGATCCAGAAACAGTAGTTCCCATAGAAAAAACTCTTACAATCTAATCAAGAAACGATGGCATCGGTGGAAAAAAACTCACATGCTTTGATTCAGAAACAGTAGCATCCATAGAAAATTTTGCACAATCTTATTTAGAAACAACGATAGAAAAACTCTCACACAATCTAATCCAGAAACAGTAGTTCCCGTAGAAAAACTCTTACACAATCTAATCTAGAAATGATAGCATCGGTGGGAAAAAAATCTCATATGCTCTGATTCTAGCGCACATAAAAAAACTCTTACACAATTTTATTGAGAAACAGCGATGGAAAAACTCTCACACAATCTGATTCAGAAATAGTAGTTTTCATAGAAAAACTCTTACACAATCTAATCCCAGAAATTATAGAAAAACTCTACTGCAATCTGATCTAGAAACAGTAGCACACATAAAATAACTCTTACACAATCTAATTTAGAAATAGTAGCGTAGATGGAAAAGTTCCCAATGCAGGAACAGTAGCACTTATAAAAAAAACTATTTATACAATCAAATTAAGAAACAACATCGATTCCATTGATTGTTTCATATGACCACAGATGACAATGAAAATCCAACTAACTGAAGCTGTCCTGCCCTGTTTGTGTGCAGTTCGTTGAAGGATGGGTATGATACAATGAGCGGAGACAGAGGGGCTCAGCTGTCGGGCGGGCAGAAGCAGCGCATTGCTATTGCGAGGGCCATCATAAGAAGGCCGAGCATTTTGCTGCTGGACGAGGCGACCAGTGCATTGGATAGCGAATCAGAGGTGATGGTTCAGGAAGCTCTGGAACGGGTCATGGTGGGAAGAACGAGCATTGTTGTGGCCCATCGATTGACCACCATTCAGAATGTACATTCAATTGCTGTGATTGCAGATGGAATCATTGTTGAGCAGGGCAGTCATACAGAGTTGATTAGCAGAGGGGGAAAAAGTTCATATTTCTCCCTCATAAAACTTCAACAAAAACATCAAAAAAGTTAGTGGGGGCAGCGGAGCAGAGTGGAGCCTTAGCCTTACCTTTTTCTCTTCCCCCGACATTTTCCAGTCTCCCCTGTTTCTGACCGCTAACCTGCGCGTCAGAGTTACAGAAAAAAAAGGTGTTTTTGTAAATAATATCTTTGTCGCCATTTTACGAAAAGGCTAAGAATCGAATCTGGGTACGCTTAAAGCTGGTAAATGTGATGTAAGAAAGCAGGAATCGAATCCCGCGGCGGCGTGTGGGCATTATTGAGAATGGAGATATTTTCTTCATTGCAACTTTGAAGTTGGACAGCCACTTTGAATTTAAAATACTTCTCTTTTGGCGCTTCCTGTAAAAGCCTTCTCAGAATAAATTCAACGACATCAAAATATTCCATCGGTTAAGTAAATCTCCATGCAATGAATTCAGTACTAAATGCGCATTTTTTTATTTTGGTCCATTCGTTTCTCGTTCCCCGTACACCTCCCACATTTAATTCTCCGAGTACGCACAAAACGATATGATTTCTTTAACTTACACTACTTTTATGTGGGGGAGGAAGGCCCTCCCTAAATCATTGGGGGGAGTTTTTTAATAATTCTTATCTTAAACTTTTTTTAATAGGCTAAGCTTTTTTATAACTTTTATCAATTACTTAATTGGATAAATTTCTGTCAATTTTTTTATAGCTTTAGAGTGTAAATTTGTTCTTAATAGCTGTATTTCATATCAACAAAATTATCACTTGTTGTATGATATGATGACCAAATAAATTTAGCTTTAAGTCATGTCAACAAAATTATTCTTGTAACTTTCACTTGTGGGTTGAATAGGTGACAACATAAATTGTACCTATCATGTCAACCAAAATTATATGCTTCTCAAGATTTCAAATCTAGATTAGTTGTTGGAGTAATCGAAAAAGTTTGAATTATTATTGATTATCAATTGTTTAAAATATCAACTACACGAGTGAGTTGATCAAATACCTTACAATATTTTAAATTTTTATAAATTATTTGATCATTTACAATACGAAAAGTATTATTTTTTAATAATCATGAAGATTTTAAATAATAAATAGGATTTCAAGAGGCCTAAATGATTCATGAATAATTAAATGTGTCTCTTTATGGCTTTAAGTTGTACGTCCCACATCAACAAAGTTATTACTTTCACTTGCCGGTTAAGTGGGTGACTAAATAAGTTGTGCCTCCCACGTCAACAAAATTATAGACTTCCAAAGAGCTAGTAAACACACAACATAAATCAATCAATTTGAGCACCCAAAAGTGAGTTGAATTAAATACCAAACTACAACACCAACCAGCCAATCAAAACCCCAAAATATTTTATATTGTTATTAGTTATTGATCATTTCAAATACCAAACTATTCATTTTGATGATATCATAAAGACTTTAAATGATAAATATGATTTCAAGAGATCTACACTATGATAATTCATGAATTAAAAAATATTTATGATTTGTAAATGTATCTCTTTATTAATGATAATGGGGCACAACCTTTAAGTGAATCTTTTTCTTAATGATAATGATAACAATCAAAGATAGTGATACTAAAAGTAGGAAAATTGTAATCATGAAAGCAATTTCAACCAACACATTCTTACCATTTTTAGGCATAATTATCTATTAATGGTAAATTTGATTTAGAAGGTTATTTGTGAGTGAAAGGAAGAAAAGTAAGTTTATTTATGATGATGTTGAGAAAACCTCATTAGTGCTAGGCATTTTTTGAGTGTGTATATATTGGTATTGATTAAATTAAATTGCTTTAAAATTTAAAAATAAAGTGTTAATCTAAATTAAACTAATCTAAGAGTCAAGACATACAACATAAGTTTAAATACAAAAAATAGAAATTATGCTAGGAAATTGAACTTCAAGCATGAAAGGATGGATTTGTGCACTTGGGAATAGAAAAGTGTGTGAAGTTGGAAGGCTTAAAATTGCTCTCCAAAGGTTCTTTAAAAGCTTTAAGTTCATTGGATATATATTTTGGCAAGAAAGCATTTGCATAGTCAATTACAATTTAATGTATAAGCACTAGTGAAAAGCATGCCGACATGATTTAATGTATGAATCATGATCAAATGGGCATTAACAAGTGTTTAGAGATGCCTAGGGAGTGTGCATAACTAGGCATCAAAATAGTGATTTTGATGGCTAGAGTTGGAGAGTAGATTAATGGACAATATCTAGAGACGTAGAAAAGAGAGATTCGCAAGAAAACTTTGATTAAAAAGAAACCAAGCTCCAACGACATTTTATTAGTAGAATAGCCTCTATAACTACCTATAAGAGAGCACTTCCACAATGAAATCGTGACTTCAAAATGTAGCACTTGAGGAAAGCAAAGATAATAGATATGTAAAATAAGAAGAACATGACTCGTTTATTTATAGGTTTCCAAAGGGTCAAATAAAAGAAAACCTTGAGAGATGGGGCAAGGAATTCATTAGTAACCTAACCATTAATTTTAATGGAAAAATTCACCAAAATAGGCTTTACTATTTATTCAAGGGGCGCAACAAAACAATGGGGTTCTCTTTAGATGACACAATAGCTAGTTAATGATATTGTACACAATTTAAAAAATAAATAAAAGAGGGATAAGTATAAATCTTATGAGAGGTGATCTCTTCTCAATTTAATAATCAAGAAATGTGATACGATGGAAATAAGGTAGAACTAAGTGTCTTAAATGAGTAAAAATGAGATACCAAAATTTAATATTAGGAGGCTTTAAACAACATGCACAAGGGAATGCATAAAAACATTAGACTTTAAGAAAACATAGACATTGGGACAAGGGTTACACAAGAGCCAAAATCACAAGCTAAAAAAGAAAACCAAAAATGAGTGTAAAACAAAATACAAGAAATTGTTGGGGTATGCAATTTTGGTATTGAGGTAGTTTTTTTTTTAATGTTACAAAAGAAGGGAGGGGTTGATTAAGAAAGGAAGAGGAATAGGAGAGGAGAGGATGAATAAATAAGGAAGGGGAAGAGGAGAGGGGAAACCTAAGAAGACATATTCATCCAAAACTAATCAACTATTATGCTAAAATAGGATGACCACTTCTATTGTGGCATTATCTCATTAGCATAAATATAATGGTATATTAGACTACATATGTTCTCATGGACCAAGCCTTCAAACCAATGTGGAATTAACTTTTTGAACATAGATTTGAAGACTTTTTAGTCGTAGATATGAAGTCACAATTTTTAAAGTACAAGAACGGAGGTGATTTTTTTTTAAAAGCTAGGTTGTATGTAGTAATGTAAGAGTGAAAAGAGCTTACCTTGCACTTTTTCCCTTTTATTTTAACTTTTTTTTTGACCTAGTTGTCCCATATGTAATGATAGTGTACGAGTGACATAATTCTACATAAAATTTAGCAATCAACTAGAACCTTGATAAGGGTTTTCTCCCACATCCCAAGGGTCTATAAAATTTTTAGTTTTTCCATATCTAGTCTTAGTGCAAGCACATAGAGGTTAGTATGGACTTGTTTTGGATTGTATTTAATCTTAATCCTAAGAGAAATTGCTTCCAATTAGGTTTTGACTTGAGCTTGATTTGTTTAAAATTATATGCTAAGGTGTTGTACACAAGGAAAAACCCTAAATTTTTGACATTATGGAGAAGAAAAATTTATCCTCTATATTATGAAATTTAGCATTTTGTAATAAATGCATCATCTATGGTGGTAATGAAAAATTTGACATCTTAGATTATCTCTTGAAGTGTCTTTAAACTTGTTCAAAACTATTATATCAAATCAATGGCTTAAGGAAAAAGGAGAGGAGAAAGTTACCGATTGCACCTAGCACAACAAACTCTACTAATGTCTTTGTCCCCAATAAGTAGTGATAATAAAGCCACAAATATTCCTAATAAGACTTGATAGCAAGTTCATATTCACATAAAAGCTCAAATTTGTTAGTGCAAGGATCAAGTCCACAACTACAAAATTGACCAAAGCATACTATAACTAAATTTTGTTTGTTAAGGATCCCATGATAAATATTTGATTGTTAAATACAATGATGAATCCTAGAACAATGCCAATTACAAAGTATTTCTCATTAAATCTAGCATTTAGGCTTATTTCACATAAAAGGTTCAAGACCACAAGGGCGAGGATCAAATTTGCAAATGAAATTTAACCAAAGCATAGCCTAACCAATTTCAGTTTGTCAAGGGTCCTCACATACATGTTTGTTTGATGGTTGAACATAATGATGAATCATTAAATAATGTTGGTGAAATACTATTCTTTATCAAATCTAGTAAAAGTGTAATTTCACATAAAAGGTTTAAAGCCCTGGGAGAACCTCCAGATCAGATATACAACTATGAACTTGAGTGCGATGGAGCATTTGGGCGGGCTGGGAGATTTTTCAAATTTTAAAGAAGTATAGAGTGGGGATTAAGATGAGGATAATCTGGGCAGATTTGAGAGAGATTTAATGGGGTTCTTGTGGTTGGAAACATCTGATGTTTGTAAGGCTAAAGGTGATGGCGTCTATTCTGGGCTCTGGCCCTGCCTTCTTAGCCTTTGCCCCTTGGGCTTGGTTAGTGGCTAGAGCTTTTATGAGGAGTGATTCCTTTTGTAGAAGGTGGGCACTATGATTTCCTCTACTCTCTGCATACACCTACACCTATCCTTTTGGCATATTGGAGGACCCTTGCGCGTTGGTGTTTGATGGCAGAGGAGGATGAGGTTTCTTGTTTCTTCCTTTCGTTGTTGGTCTTCTTCCCCTCTTGTAAGGACTATGGCTTGGCGTTGGAGGATGTTTTGGGCATGGTGGAAGGTGTGACTACCCTGCTAGTCTTGCATGGTGGTAGTGTGATGATGTTGGGAATTGTTGGCCACGCCCGTGTGTTGGGTGTTTCTACCGAGATTGCCCCCACTTTTTTGTGGTCTCAACCCTATTCGAACTTCCTTCAGGGATGAGGTGGGTCTACTTGGTTGGTTTTGTTAGGAATAACACTCCACAAGACAACTGAGAGGGGGGGTGAATCATTTGTGATATAGATTATTAAAATTTAAACTTTATAAACCAAATATGCAAATTATAAATGATAACACAGTAAATGCCAACACCATAACACAATATTTGTTGTCGAGGAAACCCTGTTAAAGGTAAAACCCCGGTGGGAATTAACACCCACAAATAATGTAGTGAGAGTATAGTATCCCTGTTAAAATATTTATCCCTGTTAGGAGCTTGTTACAACATTACAGTACATAGTCCCTGTTAGGAGACAGACCCTGTTAGGAGTCAAAAGAAATAGTAGGCTCACTGCCAAGGCACACTGCCCAAAGAAGGTTAAAGCCACCCTCAAGGATTTAAAATCCGAACAAGTGTATAAAGAAAATACACAATCCAGTGAACTGTCTGATAGCAGTTGTCTTTGCTTTGTCAGTTCCAATGAAGTACTCTTTTCATAAACTCTACTCTACATCCAGCAGCCAAACAAGCCTCGCAGCTTTCACTACTTCTTCTCCTTTTAATATCTATCACATCTTTTCAAAAGAAAATATCACTCATATATACCCTCTTACAATTGTTAATCTCTAAGTTTTGTTGATGATTAGTGACCAACACTTAGTCATTCAATTAGGCAGTTTTAGTTGGTTATCACTGTGGCTGAGCTAAACCTATGCAAGGCCGAGCAACATTGCCGAGCAGTTTTTAGTTTTCCTAGTTACATTGCCGAGCCGAGTTACATTGTCGAGCCGAGTAGGATACATAGATGTTAAATGTCGAGCGATAGAGAAGTCAAGTGCCGAGCAGAACCATTTTTTGTATACATGTCAGGAATGATACAAACTTCAAGGATAAGTGATCCGGCCGACTTATATAAGCATTTTGGGCCGACTTATGTATGCATTTAATATTTTTCTACGGAGTTAGTTAGCATTTAATTATTTTATCTTATGCATGACTCATTGTAAACATTAATTGTTTTACCATCAAGTTATGAGTATTGGATCTTGATCATTGATCTAGATCTCACTATCAGATTTGAATAAGTATATTAGATTGCTTCGAAACCCTTTTTTTTTTTAAGTGTATGAGGAGACAGTAGAGGAATTGTCTAAGTGACTGTATTTTGAAGTGAAATGTACAGAGGGTTATTTTGTTCAGAAGCAGAGATCAAGCAGAGTAATAACACAGTGAACAACAGAGAAAAGCTATACCAGATTATGAGATCATAGAAGGTATTGAAAAGAGGAGATCCGTCATCAGCATCAGAGTGCATATCGAAGGATCAATACTTGAGACATTCTAATCATTGTATCAGGTGAAAATCTCTTAACAGAGTGGTTCTAGCAGACTTTTCTTAAATCTCAGGTAACAAAGTGCTTACTTCATTGTAAGTTTCAAATCCTTTCACAGGGTAGATTGTAATGATCTTAAGCTCTTAACAGGGCAGACCTTTCACAGGGTAGATTACATTTTTTAACCTTAACAGGTACACTTTATTATTGCAGTAGTGGAGAATTTTGTGGGTGTCATCCCCACCCTAGTTTTACCTATTTGGGTTTCTGGGTTACCAAGTTATTGTGTTATGTGTTATTTATTTCATTGTATGATTGCTATCCGAGATTACTGAGATTACTTTAGATTCATATATGTATGAATGTGGATCAAGTTTATTTTAAGTGTTTAATTTTAAAGATCTGATTCACCCCCCACTCTCAGTATCTTGCTTTCCCATTATTGTATTTCCAACAATTGGTATCAGAGCTTAGTTCTCTAAAAATGTCATAATCAGCTTGAGAAGACAGATCTTGAGATGGAGATCTACAAGATGGGTAAAGTCATTGAGAATCAAAAGATTGATATTCAGCTAGCACTACAACAGCTTGAGACTGCCAGACAAGAATTAAAGAAGTCCTTGACTGCAAGATAAGATTTGGCCAAACTAATGAATGACACTCATTATCAGGAAGAGGACACCACAAATCTATTTCAGATTGGAGATTCTACTGAGAGCGATGCAGCAATAGCAGATCTACTGGAAAAGAATAGTGCACTATGTGAAGAAGTCAAAAACTTGAAAAAGGAACAAGAAGCCCAATCAATAAGAATGTGTGAAGTTGTT
>MU228190.1:3413827-3452515 GCA_018584345.1 Thuja plicata | reverse complement strand
GTAAAGATACTACTTCTAGTTCTTTACATCTTAATAAGTTGATAAATGCACAAAGGAGAATAGCCAAGCTTATGGCTGAAGATGGTCGAATAAGGGCCAAATTGATAACTATTCAGACAAGCCTGTTTCCTCACTTGGAGGTAATACAAAAGGAACTTTCAAAAGAAAAGGAGTTATCACAGAGCAGTGCAAATCTATCGACTACAAAAATTTTAGTGAGTCTAGCTGCCGAGCTAGAAATAAAATTGAAAGTTATGAAGATTGCAAAGGAAATCTGGGATACTACATTTGAATCCACCCTGCAGCTTCATAAATAATTTTTGGATAAGTACAAATTAACCCCACCTACAACCAGTGACAAAAACAAGGGGGAAGTTAGTAAGGGAGTTGGTAAGGAAGTATGAACGGATATAGAATGATACATCAGTACAGTATAGGTACACTTGTATATAATGTTTTGAAGGCATTGTAAACTTTTTGTATCAGTATATTCCTAGGGGGAGTACTTAGCATACTTAGGCAATATTTTGATGAAATGAACGAAAGTAATGATAAGTGTTTTTGCCACTAATATCAAAGGGGGAGATTGTTAATCTCTAAGTTTTGTTGATGATTAGTGACCAACACTTAGTCATTCAATTGGGCAATTTTAGTTGGTTATCACTGTGGCCAAGCTAAAACTATGCAAGGTCGAGCAACATTGTCAAGCACTTTTCAGTTTGCCTAGTTACATTGCCGAGCCGAGTAGGATACAGAGATGTTAAATGCCGAGTGAAAGAGAAGTCAAGTGCTGAGCAGAACAATTTTTTGTATACATGTCAGGAATGATACAAACTTCAAGGATAAGTGATCCGGCCGACTTATATAAGCATTTTGGGTCGACTTATGTATGCATTTAATATTCTTCTACGAAGTCAGTTATGCATTTAATTGTTTTATCCTATGCATGACTCATTGTAAACATTAATTGTTTTACCATCAAGGTATGGGTATTGGATCTTGATTGTTGATCTAGATCTCACTATCAGATTTGAATAAGTATATTAGATTGCTTCGAAACCCTTTTTTTTTTAAGTGTATGAGGAGACAGTAGAGGAATTGTCTAAGTGACTATATTTTGAAGTGAAATGCACAGAGGGTTATTTTGTTCAGAAGCAGAGATCAAGCAGAGTAATAACACAGTGAACAACAGAGAAAAGCTATACCAGATTATGAGATCATAGAAGGTACTGAAAAGAGGAGATCCGTCATCAGCATCAGAGTGCATATTGAAGGATCAATACTTGAGACATTCTAATCATTGTATCAAGTGAAAATCTCTTAATAGAGTGGTTCTAGCAGACTTTTCTTAAATCTCCTAACAGAGTGCTTACTTCATTGTAAGTTTCAAATCCTTTCACAGGGTAGATTGTAATGATCTTAAGCTCTTAACAGGGCAAACCTTTCACAGGGTAGATTACATTTTGTAATCAAACATTTGTAACCTTAACAGGTACACTTTATTATTGCAGTAGTGGATAATTTTGTGGGTGTCATCCCCACCCCAGTTTTACCTATTTGGGTTTCTGGGTTACCAAGTTATTGTGTTATGTGTTATTTATTTCATTGTATGATTGCTATCTGAGATTACTGAGATTACTTTAGATTCATATATGTATGAATGTGGATCAAGTTTATTTTAAGTGTTTAATTTTGAAGATCTGATTCACCCCCCTCTCAGTATCTTGATTTCCCATTATTGTATTTCCAACAACAATAATTTATTAGGTCGACCAATTAAGCTTTCCTAATACACAAATAATTAATTAGGTCGGCCAAGTAAGGCTTTCCAATATACAAATAATTATTTGACCCCTTGCTAAGATACACATGGTACCTATAACAAGTAAACATTATTTATAATCCATCAATTATGCTTCCAGATCCGCAATCCACGCTCACAATTAATTTTACACGCTACATGTCTGAAGTCGACCAACAAATAGGTCTCCTTCAGAATACATTCCACAACGGATGTCACCAGTAACCAAACAACAATCAAACTCAACCCATTACTCCAACATATGTTGGATTTCCACCAATAGCTCGCATCATCTGAAATATCTTCGCCAAAAAGATAAACCAGAAACACAGAGACCTGCTCTGTCCAGAATCACAATTACAGTCCAGAAACCAGTCTTCACCAGATCAACTGTAACATCCACAATATGCAACATAAAGCCAAGCGACCTTAGGAATAAGGTCAACACACATCCTTCTACATAAATCCAACTTTGATCATTCTGAATCATCTATACAGTGTCTATATACTTCTTCCACTCAAGTAGTCAGCCTGTCCTCTCCACAGAAATATATGTTGACATCAGTGACAAAACATAAATATCAACAACATGATCAATAACCAAAACTGATATCATCCAACAATATCCCCCTTTGGCATTGATGGAAACATATGGTAAAATCCATATGCATCAAACCAAAAGTACTCTCTCTCAATACAATGTTCTTAATATCCTTAACACAAATTTCTCAAAACAGTAGTGAATTTCACATAGATTCCTTCCCCCTTTGGAAACAATGGAAAAGGGTGCCATAACTCATCTGTAGTCTTCTGTAAGGTGTATCTTTTTCAAATCTTCATTTCCATCAACCAGGTGCAAGATCACACAAATGTACTCCATAGTGTTCTCCTACGATCACTCCCCCCTAAGGAGTAGATCCCTACATCAATTCCAGAGAATATATAGCTCTGAGATCCACTGGACTGAAGCACATCTACATCATTTAATTACCACTGAGAGGGGCCACCACCCCAAGCATGCCTCTAAGATATTCAAAAGCATCTTTTGGAAAAGGTTTAGTAAATATATCTTCTATATGTTCCTTTGTGCTAATATACTCCAGTTTAATCTCTTTATCTGCTACCTTCTCCCTCAAGAAATGATACTTAATAGAAATATGTTTAGTATTTAAATGCATTACAGGATTCTTTGACATATTCACTATACTAGTGTTATCACAATGGATAACCCCTGGTTCTTTGAAAATTATTCCAATGTCCTTCAGCATTTGTTTCATCCAAACAACTTGTTACAATTTATTGCAACAGCAACATACTCTGACTGAGAAGTAGATTGAGCAATATAGTTCTGCTTCTTGCTCAACCAAGAAACCAATCTTTTTTCAAGGAAAAATGCACCACCACTTGTACTCTTCTTTTCATCCACATTACCTTCCCAATCAACATCATTATAAGCCTGCAAAGTAAAATCTTCTGATTTTTCATACCATAATCCATATTCTATTGTCCCTTTCAAATATCTGAAAAATCCTTTTTTACAGTAGAAAAATGTGTCTCTTTAGGATCTGCCTGATATCTAGCCACAATTCCAACAACATTGGTAATATCTGGTCTAGTGTGAGTTAGATATTGTAGACCTCCAATCGTCATTTTGTACTTATTTTGAACAACATTTTGAGTCTCATCACTATTAGTCAGTTTGTTTCCAGTCACCATAGGAGTCCCAACAGGTTTACAATCTTCCATTCCAAACATTTTCAACATTTCCTTAAGATACTTGGTCTGAGATATAAAAATGCCATTCTTACTCTGATTAATTTGCAAAGCAAGAAAAAAATTCATCTCACCAATCATTGACATCTCGAATTCATTTTCCATTTCTTTAGAAAACTTCTTACTCATCTTATCATTGTCTCCAAAAATGATATCATCCAATAATTCATTAAATGCTTCAAACTTCACTATAGGAAATACAACCCTCATCACAACAGAAAGCACAAAGAATGCAATCCATATCATAACATAAAGTACAATGAACCTTTCACCATAATATGATCTTGTTCTTGTAGGACCACACACATTTGTATGTACTAGATCCAACTTCCCTTTTGCTGAATAAGCTTTGCTTTTGAAATTGCTTCTAGTCTGCTTCCCCATAACACACTCTCTACACATAGTGTTAGATGGATTTACAACCTTAGGTAGACCTCTTACTGCTTTTTTCATACTTTCCTTCACAATGTTATCAAAATTAACATGAAAAAATCTTTTGTGCCATAACCAACTGTCATCAACCTTCGCAATAAAACAAGAAGCTTCAGATGTGTTCAATTCAAATACATTACCTCTAGATTTAGTACCAGATGCAATCAAGTCTCCTTTACTTCTGATGGAGCATTTCCCATCAATAAATTTCAATTGATAACCCTTTTCTACTAACTGTCGAACACTCAACATATTATGCTTAAGTCCATCAACAAGTAATACATTGTCAGTGTTAGTATTTCCATCCAAAGAAATAGACCCAACTCCAATAATAAGCTTAGGAGTATTGTCACCAAATTTGACAACACCACCATCATGTCTTTTCAAACTAACAAACTTGTTTTTATCTCCAGTCATATGGTGTGAACAACCACTATCTATAACCCATTCAGTTTTATTTTCAACTCAGGATACTCATGCCTTTTCTTCATGCATAGGTTCATCATCCTTAATAACAATAAATCCAATTTCATCATAGTCACCATCATCATCATCAGATATACCCTCACTAGCATAGTATCATTCCTTGTCTTTTGAATACTTAGACTTGAAAAAAATAGGTTTGTGCTTTGGAACTCATGTAGGACATCTAGATGCAAAATGACCAATATTGTTACATGAAAAACATTTCAAAGGTAATTTTCCTTCAAACTTTCCCTTACCTCTCTTTTTTCTTCTAGAAATCAGTGCCACAAATTCATCTAGCTTTCTTTCTTCTTCATTTATCTATTCCTATTCATCTGCATAGGCTCCAAGTTCTTCTCTTAGATCATTACTGTTCGTGCTTGCATTACTAGATAAGGTCTTTTTGTTCTTGTGCACGGTTGCCTTGAATGCTGACTCAACTTTAGGTAAAGTGTCTCCCAATTCTGCAGCCTCAAATGTAGTTAACTTTCCAATTAACATCTCTCTGGTAAAGTTTGGTGTCAAAGGTATAATCTCCTTTATAGCTTGTACTTTGGTTCTATATGCAGGTTTCAAAGATATGAGTATCTTCGCAATCACTTCTTCGTCACTATAAGTACGTCTAGAGTTTCTAATACCAGTAACCACTTTAGTAATTCTCTATCCACATACCCTAATGTTCTCATCTTCTCTCATCTTCAGTGATTCCATCTTTGTCTTCCAGTTTTGTAACTTTGCTTGCTTAGTAAACTTGTCTCCAATATACAATGCTTCTAATCTTGACCGAATCTCATGTGCAAAATCCAAGTCCTTTCTTTTGTGAATTATCCTTTTGAAAGTGCGCTGATCAAAGATTCCCTTAAAACCATATTACATGAAAATAACTTATTTTGATCTTCAGTAGCCTTCTCTAATTTATCCTCAGTCACTATTTTTCATTCTTCTTTGTGATCATCCAGTAATCAATTCCCAGACATAGAAAATGTGTTCTCATCTTGTTCTGCCAACTATCAAAGTTTTTAGGATCAAACTTCAAACTATCCTTCCTGTAGTAAGTCATCTTCAGGATCACCTCAAGCTGTTAAACTTTCTCTCTAAGGACCACAAGCTCTGATACTAATTGTTAGGAATAACAATCCACAAGAGAACTGAGACGGGGGGGGGTGAATCAGTTGTGATATAGATTATTAAAATTTAAACTTTATAAACCAAATCTACAAATGTAAATGATAACACAGTAAATGCCAACACCATAACACAATATTTGTTGTCGAGGAAACCCTGTTAAAGGTAAAATCCTGATGGAAATTGACACCCACAAATAATGTACTGAGAGTATAGTATCCCTGTTAAAAGATTTAGCACTGTTAGGAGCTTGTTACAACATTATAGTACATAGTCCCTGTTAGGAGACAAACCCTATTAGGAGTCAAAAGAAATAGTAGGCTCACTGCCAAGGCACACTGCCAAAGAAGGTTAAATCCACCCTCAAGGATTTAAAATCCGAACAAGTGTATAAAGAAAATACACAATCCAGTGAACTGTCTTTTAGCAACTGTCTTTGCTTGGTTAGTTCCAATGAAGTACTCTTCTCATAAACTCTGCTCTACATCCAGCAACCAAACAAGCCTCACAAATTTCACTTCTTCTTCTCCTTTTAATCTCTGTCACATCTTTTCAAAAGAAAATATCACTCATATATACCCTCTTACAATAATTCATTAGGTCGACAAGTTAAGCTTTCCTAATACACAAATAATTAATTAGGTCGGCCAATTAAGGCTTTCCAATATACAAATAATTATTTGACCCCTTGCTAAGATACACATGGTACTTATAACAAGTAAAAATTATTTATAATCCATCAATTATGCTTCCAGATCCACAATCCATGTTCACAATTCATTTTACACACTACATGTCTGAAGTCGGCCAGCAAATAGGTCTCCTTCAGAATACATGCCACAGCTGACGTCACTAGTAACCAAACAACAATCCAACTCAACCCATTACTCCAACATATGTTGGCTGTCCACCAGTAAGCTCGCAGCATCTAAAATATCTTCTCCAGAAAGATATACTAGAAACACAGAGACCTGCTCTGTCCTGAATCATAGTTACAGTCCAGAAACCAGTCTTCACCAAATCAACTGTAACATCCACAATATGCAACATAAAGCCAAGCGACCTTAGGAATAAGTTCAACACACATCCTTCTACATAAATCCAACTTCAATCATTCTGAATCATCCATACATTGTCTATATAATTCTTCCAGTCAAGTAGCCAGTATGTCCTCTCCACGGAAATATATGTTGTCATCGGTGACAAAACATGAATATCAAAAACATGATCAGTAACCAAAACTGATATCATCCAACGGGTTTGTTTTGGGGATAGTCTTATAGGCGAGTTCTTTGTTGACTATTTTTGCTTTATTGCCTTCAGTGCACATGCATGTTGGGCTTGTTCACGCAAATGATAGGAGGTTTCCTCTATTTTTGAAGGTGTTCATTATTGATGCCTCTCTTGTGGTTGATTAGTGGAAGCCCCATTTTTTGTGGGCTTTGGTTGTTTTATGCTTGTGGCTCTGTCCTTTCTTTATGGATTTGGGTCCCTTACTTTTTACATGTCTCTTTTCTGTTATGCGGTGTACATAGATGTATTGACTCTTTGTTCCTTTGGAGAGTTGAAGAGTATTTGGTATGGTGGGCCTAATAGTTTGGGCTTTTATGACCCCATTGCTTTTTTATGGGGAGGATGAAGTTGTGAGAAGGATCATGCAAATTTATGGAAGGGGCTTGGGGTTTGGTTTCTAATTTCCCCCTGGCTTGTGCTTTTGGTTTATAATGAGGGTTCCTAGTATTACGATCTTGACGTAGTGAAGGCTTTGTGCTTGTGGGTATTTTTTTTCCTCTTCGTGCCTTGTGCGGTGGGCTAAGCCTTGATTGTTGAGTAAGATGAAGATGCAGATTGAGACTATACCTATTGAAGTTACTTCCTTTGAAGATGGTTTTAGAGGACTGGCTTTTATCTCTCTTGATATGAGTCTGAGGTTCATTATTTTGAACTGAACCATGATAGAAGTTGTTGTTTGTTATGGTCCTCCTTTTGTCTTTTTGGTTGGATTGTCCATCTTAGCCGGTAAGGATAGTGGTCTTGTTTTCTCTTGTGGCCACTTGTTTGCTGGAAGTTTTCATGGGCTCCATTTGACATGTGGTTTTTGGTTTTTTTTTGCAGTTGGTTGTGGGGTTTTTTGTTGGTTTTTACAAGGGCTTCGAATATTTTGTTTGCTTCTTCCTCTTTCACAATTCCTATGGAGATGGATGTGTCTTCTATGGAGGTGGAGACATGCTTCGTGATTTTGGAGGCTTGTAAATTTATGTGGGCTTCGCGCTTTATGTGGTTGTTTGGCTGTGAGAAGGAATTGTGGTGTCCTCTCCTTCTGGTGGGTCTCTTCCTCTCCTACTACTATAGAGGTGGGCTCCTTTTATATTGAGGTTGAATAGAGTTTAGAAGTTGGGAGGTGGATTTTCAGTTAGGGAGATGTCATTTTATGGTCTCAAGATGGTTTTGATACCACTTTGTTATCCATTGTGCCCCACTTCGTGGGTTGCTTGTAGTGTGTTGTTAGTGACTTCTTTTGGCACTTGCATTGTAAGTGGCTAGATGTGGCCTATTTCTCTCCTAGTGCCCCTCTATTACTTTGTTGACAATGTGCCTCTTGTGACCTTAATTTGTTCTACTAACACCTTTGTTGATGTGTTGTTTTCTTAACGACCTCCTCGCTATGTTTTGTAAGGGTCAGCCCGCCCTCTTGTTTGGCTGCTTAATTAATAAAAAAACAAACAATTCTAGTTTATTAAAAATCCTCACATATACGTTTATATCAAGCAATACCAATTGCAAAATAGTCTTCAGCAAATCTTAAAACTAAATAAATTGGCCCTCTTTAATAGACTTTATAGACACCTCTAAATTCCTTATTTGTTTGATTAATACTATAAATATTTAAAAGAAAGATGGTTTTATCTCCTTAAAGTGTACACAACCTACCCCAACCTTTAATGTTATTGGAAATAGGAGACAAAAGTAGTAGAATAGTTGCCATACATGACACTATCATTATTGCCTCTCACCCATGTTTCCTATTTAGACACGTTTATATAATCCTATTCATAGTTTCCTATTTTTGTCTCATCGGTTCATATTCTTGGCAACGACTATCTAGCCATATCGTTCGATATGGCTAGATGCCCCCACCGTACGAGTCAGACTATGCAGTTTTTAATTAGTAGTGTCGTGCAGCATTGAAAGACTATTGAAATTATTTTTTAAACTTTCAAACATTTTACACTTAGATGAAATTTGTATATATATTTTATTTTAAAAATGTTTTATTTTAAAATAATATAATTAATATATTAATAAAATAATAAAATTAATATATTAATAATTAATTGTATAATATTTTTTACTAATATTTATATGTTTCAATATTTTATTTTAATAAGAATTATATTATGACATATAATATATAATATTAATAATACTATTATTTAACTTTAAAAAATAAAATACATATTAAGCTATTTTAAAACGTATAAAATATAAATTTTTGATTTACATTATTATTTAATTTTAAAAAAAAATCTTATATAAATAAATAATTGTAAATTTTAATTAAAATTATTATTTTTAAAATTAGATATATACTTTTTTTAATAATAAATTCTATTATGATATTGTAGTTTATGAATCAAACTCATTGACCTAGTTTCATGAGGTTTACAAGCACCCATCTCAATTTTATTCAACTCAAGCAAAGTTAATTTGATAACACCACACACCCATCTCACTCAAGCACCCTTAAACACAAAATTTCCTTAAGTTTAAGCCCACTTATCAATAAATTACATCTTTAATTTTATAAGTTGTATTCTTATCTATTTTAATGGTTATTATATTATAACATATATAATATATCTTATATAAAATTTCAATAATTTTTTTGTATTATATATAAGGGGATCAAAGAGAGATACAACAGTAAGTATCAACCGAGAGTACAAAAAAGGAGGCCTTGCCTCCCCACAATCTTAGAGTACAACGTAGTTTATCATAGTTTAAAGAAGAAAAGGAACTAATGTAACACATCATAGTGGGTGTCAACCCAAGCAGTCCACCCCAAAGGTCCCTCCATCCACACAATGTTCTTTCGCTCCTGGATTTGAGTTAGCTTGAGGTTCTCGTCCTTCTTGGATTTGAGGTTCTTTCTGATTTCTTGATTGAGTCTCTTGGAGGTCTTTTCAAACATTTGGAGGTCATCAAAGTTCTTCCTCCATTCATACCCATGTTTCAGCTCGTAAATAAAGAAGGTGGCATGCCCATCTTTTAAGAATCTTCTCAACTTATCCTTCTCCATCATCATCGTCTTGTGAACCTGGAGAATTTTTTTTTTAAAAAGTGAGTTTTAGAAAAAATTCAATAAGAGCTCTAGGGTTGCTTTGATACCTTTCCTCATTCCTGCACTTCCAGATCTGCCAAAGAATGTTAGAGGATAGAATATTCATAAATGCAGTAAAAAAAATATGTCTAACAGTTTCAGGAAGCCTGCATAAGCTGCAGAGATCATTCATAGAACCATCTTTTCAAATAGGGAGTCTGTCAAGCAAGGCCAGATATCGAAATACTTCTTCCACGTCCCAGCATCAAGGGAGGAATACCAAACAGTGTTAACATGATCAATGATATTTTCGTTACGCCCAATAATATTATAAATATTTTTGGCTTTGATTCTGGTTATAATGACCCCATCAGGCCATTTGCATTTTAAGTATATATGAGAGCGCAAATCCTTAGCAGCCTTGGCAATCATATTATAGGTTTTAATTTCAATAATTTGATTTATTAACTTTAAAAAATACATTTGTAAATAATGTTATTAAATTTTTCATATATATATATATATATATATATATATATATATATATATATATATATATATGTTATAATATAATAATTATGTAGAAATATAAGAATTATTTAATAGTTAATTTGTATGTTCCCTATAATACAATAAGTTACATTCCAGAAAATTAGCATTCTAAAATATAGAAAATTATTAAGAAAATATTAATATTTTCTAAAATATAATTGCCAATAATTAAAAAAAAAAGATATATATTCTATTATTAAAAACTAAATATGTAATTTTAAAAAATAATTATATTTATAAAAAATTTATTATGTATTTTAAAAATTTCTGTATAATATAAAATTATCTATTACAATGTTACAATATAATTATTATTAAAATAATATAAATATTTATAAAAAAAATAAAATTAATATACTATATTTATTATTTTATTAATATAACCTAAAAAAATAAGTAAAAAATAATAAATTAAAATTAAAAAGAAAGAAATTAAAATAAAGTATTTTTAAAAGTTAAAAAAACTGTTGATTTAATATAGATAAGAAATAATATGTAATTAAGTGATTTTAAGAAATATATTGTATGGATATTTTGTAATGATATTATTTTTTATAATATATATAATTAATTAATTTTAATATGTATATAATTAAAAAAATGAAGATCAAACAATACCAATCACATATGTGTGTTGATGATATTTATATAGAGGGAGGATTATATAGGAGGATCATGGTCAACATTTAAGAATGTGAAAAATTGAGTAGATTGTGGATTTAAGACATGGACATCAACTAAACTTGTAATTATGAATTAGGCAACCACTATATATGTGAAAATTTCCAAATTTTTTATATTTGATTATTATTTATTATTAAATCTTAGTATCAAATCAATGTGCTAGTTTAGATTTTTTAGAATTTATTTTATTTGATTATTTGTATTGAGTTCAATTGAGAAGTTAAAAAATTTACACTATCTCAAATAAAACTAATACAAATTATATATTTCCAACTTTTTAAACTAGATTTTTTTTATTAATATAAAAATAAAATTATATCAAGCAAATTTAATAAAAACTATATATAATTATACAATTATATAAATAAAAATTTATATTTTATACATCTTAAAATAAATTAATTATATACTATATAAAAATTTTAATACATTACATATATATTTCTATTTTTGAAAGTTACTAAAAATTTCATACAAGTAATTTATTACAATTATTAAAGTAGATATTATATTATATGTTATAATATTATTAAGATTAATATAATGAAAAATTCAAAAATTAAACATATAAATATATTCAAAAATTAAATAGTATTAATTTATTATTATTACAAAATTAAAAAATTTAAAAAACTTTTTTAAAACTGAACAAAAATTTCCCAATAATATTTACCATTCATAAAATCTAATTATAATAAAAAGTTTAATGCAATGTCAATTCAGTGAGAGTCAGTCAAAGTATGATGCCAGTCCGGTAGGGGTACGGTGGCCACAGTACAATAAGATGGATAGCCGTTTGCCCATATTCTTTGCCTCTCTAGGTAAAATTTGCACGGGACTTGTTTATTTTTTATTTTATAATTTTGTCTGGAAACTTCTTTAGGAATGGTGGTTGTTTTCTTCAAACTGGAATGTTTTCTATAATATATATATATATATATATAGCATGTGAAATCTTTCACGCACGCCATAATAATCTACTTGCGATAATCTAATCAAATATAGACCGTTCGTTTTGTTTTTTAAATCTGATTTTACGCACGCCCGCATCGTTTTCATTATCCTCACAAACCGTTTCAATATAATATAATCCCACTACCGCATAAAGTTGAAGTATATGCTATAGTTAAATAAACATTTTTTAATCAAATGTTCCAACTTATGTAAAAGAGGTTCCTTGGCATACAAGATTAAATTATCTCGCAGTTCTTTTTATTTTGGGTTCGTTTTGATGTAAATTTATTATTATTTATAATGACTAGTATATAAGTGGTATGCTTGTTTAAAGTAATTTATTAGAATTTTGGTTGAATATAATTTTATACATTTATAAATTTGATTAGAAGATTTTCTATTCTTTGTCATTGATTGAATGTACACGTGTAGTTTTGAACGTAGTTTAGAACCATAAGTTTAGTTTTGAACCTACTTTTATAGTTATAAATGTTGTAATTTTGTTGTGAGCCAAGCTGATTCCCTCCAACTACTCAATGCTTATCAACTTGAGCATGAAATGTTCAAAATGAAATGTTCCTTATAAGAGAACAAACATCCATTCACTTTTAGGCATCCATTATCCACAATTTGCTAGAGCATCACTATCCATCATTTGCTAGAGCATTATTATCCAAGCATCACTTGAGCATCATTTGAGAATCAACCAACATCAACACCTATATTCAAAAGGATAGGTTGAGAATGATACATGCTTGCTTGACTTGCCTTCATAATTATTTGAATTGTTAAAAGTTTTTATAGAGGTTTGACCAAACTAAAATTTTGAGCACAACAAACTCTAATAATAACTCTTGATGCCACAAAGTTTAAATAACATAAGAAATCAACTTTTGTAGGTTAGAGACATGTAGTGTTAGAAATATATGATTATTGTTTGTTGTCATTGATGTCAAACATAGTGTTCCATAAGTTCCATAGGAGTTTGAGTTTATGTCCCCCTAAGCTTGGTGGTACAAAAGTTTGTTATTCTTGGTAATGTGGGTATGTATGTTGAACCTTCAATATATTGGAAGACAAGTACATTTTATGTACTATACTAGAGAACAATGGAAGATAGGAATGTTTCTTGTATGGTCTCAAAATAGTGGAAGACATGTATGTATCATGTATGGTCTTAGAACAATGGAAGACATAAATGTTTCCTATATGGTCTCAGAACAGTGAAAGATAGGTATGTATCATGTGATCATGGGTAGATGGTATTATACAATGATCCTATGTTATGCTCTTATATCCAGAAGTCTTCATGGTCCAGGTGTCTATTGTTCAGTTACAACAACATTGTATTGCATTGCATTGCAATTAGTAATTTTACAGTTGTAGTTATTTGTCTTTTCGGAGTGGTTCTCTTTCGAAAATCAGGGTAGAAGTTGTGTTGCTACTCATTCAGATTAATTCAAGTTTTGGTCTTGGTTGTGGTGTTCTCTGGGGATCAGGAGTGTGTTCTTGGTGTTCTGGAGTTTGTGTCATCCCACATTGCCATTCTTTCTAGTTGTTATTTTGATCTGGAAATACTTTGTGGCAACTTCTAATGTGGCATGTTGACATGGCTTCTAATGTGGCATGTTGGCATGGCTTTCGATGTGGTGTATAGATCTCTTCATAACATGTGGAGGTCCAGTTACAATTGAAAAATTTACAGTTTTCTTCTACACATTTGATTTATCTTTGGTTTTTGTTCTACTTATTGTGGATCTAGCATTGAGACATGTGTAGCGTGTTCTTCATCCATCTTTCTCTTAGGATGTATCATGCTTTCAGTCTCTGATCAAGGTGCTATATTTATTAATTATTGAAATATCAGATTTAGGTTTGAGTCTTATACTAAATGCTTATATCTTATCGAGATGGGTTCGTGCTATATGGGACCTATGCATTTAATGATTATCACTTATCTATTTGGGTCCTAGGTTTGGATGGTTTTGACAATCATCCTATTTGCATTTTCTAATGCCTTGGCCAACATGGAACTCATTTGTAATATCTTTTGGTCTAGCTGATCTAGTTGTAATCTCCAATGATATATTTTGTGTATAAGGACTGTTGATGCCTTGGCAAAATGTAAGAGTAAGGAGAAAATCATGTGAAGTGTGTGAACAAGTTCAACAATCAACAGAGAAGAGTTTAGTGATAGTGGAAGAGAAGAAAAGGCAGTAAGAGTTTGTTTCTAGTGTGGAAAATGTTACGTAGATCAAATACATTATTAGGAAAATATATTTATATCTACTTTAAATAAGAATAAGTACTTTGGGACAATGTGTCTTGAGTACTTGAGTTTGTTACTGTATCTTGCTACTTTGGTAGTGAGCCTCTGTATGCAAGTTCAAAGCAGTGAGCTCTTTTTTGTACTATAAGACAACGGGCCTTCTTTATTCACATTCATTGTTGTATTAGCAGTGAGCCTCTTATTGGTATTCTAAAGCAGTGAGCTCCTAATCTTTTGTAATCAGATTATATACTTTATTGAATTATCATTGTGGGCAAGTGCTCACCATGGTTTTTCCTAGTTTGGGTTTTCCACCTATAAATCTTGGTGTTCTTGTGTTGTTGGTTTTGATCTTTACTTGCACACTATTATTTGAGGACATTGTCAAAGTTAGTTTTTGACGATTTGTTTTATGTTGATTCACTCCCTTCTCAGCATTCAAAGTGCGTTTATCACGTAGGCTAAAGACATTAACAAATTTTTTTAAAAAGGATCTTTAAATTAAAGATTGATGTTACATGTGTAAGGATTAGTTCTATAGTTGCAATATTAAGCTAAAATAGAGAGAGACATCTGTAAAAATATTATAGACTTGTTGGTAAAAGAGCACAAGATTGGTTCATCAAACATAATTTACAACAAACTATCTCCAAGTTCAAATGAAGAAGCTAATGCTAGTAAAGTGTGTGTGAGCTAATTAACATGCCAACTAGTGATAATATTTTTTTTAAGAAAAATAAAAATTCTCTTAGACCTGGCATAAAATGTGTAACGAATAGGCCAATTTTAAAGGTTTAGCCTATCCATTTTAAATATAGTTTAGAAATTTTAAACCAAACCACATATCTAATTATGAAGTCTCTTTGATATAATGATATCTTTTTTCAAGAAACTGATATCCATTTGTTTCTCATTACAAGTTTGTGTTGGTATTGATAGCTAGCTCAGATACCATGTTGGAGTTGATAGTTAACCCCACAACTCTCATAAATCACTTGCAACCAAAATACATATCACATCTAAAGAGAAAATCCATGATTGTGTACTATGCAACCTTGAGAGGGAGATTGATCCAAGAGAGCATGATAGATATGTATGTATTGATTGATTGAATCAACTTAGATAATAATTAATTAGTTATTATAAATGATTATAAAAACATAAATATGAATCCCTAGGTGATGATTAAGCTAGAGCATGAAAAGTGTCCTCTTCTTATAACTTGAGATAACATGACCTATAATTTGTCTAATATAATCAATAGAAAAGCACTCAAAAAAATTAGCTTAAGCATAATAAAATAATAAGGGATCTAAGTAAGTGATTATTGATTAATTAATTACTAAGGCCGCAACTCCTGATAAAGTACACTTGTACAAAAAATAGTCTCTCGCAACTAGAGAAATGGATAAAACTTCATGGGAAAATACTCCTCTCTCAAAGAAAGAATAATGAAATGATTGTAGTATAGGAAGATGTGGCCCCCAAAATATTTCTTCTATCAAAAAAGTACAATAGATTTCCCCCCAAAGGAGAGAACGAGGATAATGACCCCCCCATAAATAAGTAGCTCTTATATCAATTATGAAATCTTAAAGACAAAACATGATTTATTGTCAACAAATAATATTTCTCCCCTTAAAAAGAAACAAATCCAATGGTGATTGAAGAATAAATTCCTATTGACAGTTGCTTTGACACACTCACCAATAAGCAGGTAGAACATAAATGCACATACCACCTCTCCTGAAAAGCAATCAAACTCAAGAGATTGATAACTCCAACGTCTCTATAGTCAGGTCACAATGAAATTATTTGACTTAGTGATTAATGTATTTGGACTTATTTAAGGGGCCTATTGGTTTGAGATCTTCTGGTTTATCTAAAAAATTCAAGAAAACTAAACTAAAACTAAACTAAACGATGATAAAGAAAGAGAAAGAGCGAAAGGGAATGCAAGAAAGATAATGCAAGATTAACACCCACTAAATCCAACAATATCAACTAAATTTAGAGGCATTAGAGCATCATACATTAACATGAAAATCATCAATTTAACATATTAATGAAGCTTGACTTAGAGGTGTAAACTTAAAACACATTCATCATTAATATTAGCCACCATTTACATGTGTTTATTAAAGTAACACAAGCATGTTTATCTCTCGATTCAAGAAGTTAAATTTGATAATATTAAACATCACCATATGATGAAGAACAATTGAAAGAGGTGAGAAATTACATTAAACTTCACAAATTTTCCTTCGAATGAGGCAATTCTCCAATAGAATTATCACACTAAACTCGTAATTGTTTCTTATATTCAAGTTATCTTTAACTACAGTAACATACACAAAGAAAACTAAAATAGAATGGCTTGCAACCAACTTCAGTGAGTTTTCCATATCTGGTTTCTAAAAATAATCCTTGACTCTCTAATTGTCTAATGTTATACAATCCACATTAAGCTCTAATTTATAGCGTTTTGAGGAAGAATATTTTAGTCCAAAATGCAAAATCCCCTTTTAGAAACATACATATCACTCCCTAGCTAGTGCATGCCAGAACTCCAGAAAAGGAATATTCCCTTTTTAAACTAAAAAATCAACTCCAGTCTACTTAGCAACAGACTTTTTTGAGAGTCAACTTTTTCATTTTAGCTTCAATTAACTCCAGTTCCACTATTGGAGCATATCTTCATTCTTGGCCACATTCTAATTCCATCTCTAGACTGTTGTTGTTCAACTTGACTAAAACTTCATCCTTTGTTTCCATTTTGAGCACTTCCATTTTAAATCTGCACATAAAATACAAATAAATAAATTATTTCCAACTAATAGAAATGTGCTCAAAATCTTTTGTAAATCCACAATTTATCATAAATTAGATTTATTTATTGTGAATTTAAAACAACTTTATGATTTATTAAATCTTAAAATTAAATTACATTTAATAATCTCTCTTTTAAACTTTGTTGATTGCCCCTCTTCTTTGTAAAAACAAGAACACATTAATTAATGTAAAAGAAATTTTATAAATTAATTCTTATATTTAAATTAAATATTTTAAATGCTTCCCTCAAAATAAAATTATTATTATAATTTAAATTATAAGAATATTTAAATATTACAAACTTTTAAAACATTTCAAGAATATAAACAATTTAATTACAGAATGTCTCATTAATTTGAATGCAAATTTTATTTTTGCCAAATTGGATAACACTATTTTGGGACTCATGTCTCCACTACATACTCTTTACCACTCTCAATTATGATATTATGGGATTCCAATGTCCAAGATTTTGAACTCCAGAATTTCAAAGTCCGCAATTCCAGGGTTCACAATTTCATATTTCGGGATTCCTTATTCCAAGATTATGTGGTCCAACTTTCAGTATTCTAGGATTTTGAGGTTTGGGATTTTGTATTCTGGGATTCCATGGTCTGGCATTTTGCATTCCAGGATTCCATAGTTAGGGATTCTAAGTTCCAAATTTTTGGGGTCCAAGATTCTGTACTCTGAGATTTTGTGGTTTGGCATTCCATAGTCTGAGATTCTATGTTTTGGGATTCCATTGTCTAACATTTTATATTATGAGATTTTGTAGTTCAACATTCTACAGTTCATGATTCCTATTGATTTGATTTTTATGACCACTTCAACATGCAAAATAAAATACTAAGTATCTCATACTCTCTTGAACAAGGCAACTTCAAATGCTAAACAATGTAACAAATGTGCAATCAAATGAAGCAACCACAAGGTTTACACCAGGAACTAGCGAATTTGTGTTGGATATAACTCAATTTATATGATGTGATATGTTGGTTCTCACAAAGGACTTACACTACTCCATAAATCTAT
The DNA here is from genome assembly GCA_018584345.1 of Thuja plicata. NCBI lineage: Eukaryota > Viridiplantae > Streptophyta > Pinopsida > Cupressales > Cupressaceae > Thuja > Thuja plicata. The sequence continues at coordinate 3,434,272 of MU228190.1, read as the reverse complement.
CAATTTTTTTAAATGACAAATGATTTTTCAATGTAGGCTCTTCAACTAATCCTGAAAATGGTTTTGAAATAAAATTCAAAAAGAGGTCGGGTTTAGGAATATAATATACTTTACGAATGCAAGAGACTATTGATGACTTAGCAAACCAAACCAAGCTTTTATTTTCCTAAGTTAGAACAAATACACAAAGTTGATGCAATCTTCTAAGGATAGACAAATCAATTTCAAATCAATTTCACACATCAACCCATAAGACATGCAAATTTATAATCTTGAAGCAATTAAAGTTAAAATTTGAAATAAGTTTAGAAAAACTATTCTCTTCAAATTGGAACAATAAATTACAAATGGTATGAACATAAGTCGTTTCACCATTAATTAAGAACAATTTCTTCCATTCAACTATTCAACATAAATAATTATAACTAATTTAGAAGTGGGAAAGAATGCTAACACCCAAAATAACAAAAGTACTCACCAAGCTTCAAAGAATTTGCAATCATTTTGGTAGTATCTTAGGATAATACAACAATTTCATAATAAGTTTTTTCTCCCTTTACAAATCAAATGAGAAAACCTTTATATAGGGCTTTTAGTTACAACCAAGGTCCTAGATTGATTTAGGATCAATGGATGAGATATTTCAAAGTAACCCTAATTAGGGTCTTCCACAACTACCACCTAAAAACATTAAATGTTAGCCAAATAAAAATAAGGCATCCTCCATAAGAGAATAGAAAAATTCCCTATTAAATAGGATCTTATATTAGGAAAATGGAGCATTTGGGTGGGTTGAGTGGATTTTCAAATTCTAGAGATGTAGAAGTTGGGGATTAGGACAAGGATGGTCATTTGAGTGGATTTCAAAAAGTTTGGGAAGTGTTCCTTTGATTGGGTGCATCTATTTGTATTCGTGAGGTTGGGATTGTTGGTTATGAGCCCTTTTGTTGCTTCTATTATGGGATTTGGCCCTTTTTTTGGCATTTTCCCCTTTGGTCTTGGGTGGCATTTGGAGGTTGTCTATGGAGGACCTTCTTTCATGATTAAAGGATGTTCTGACTAGCTTAGGTTGAGGCATAATCCCCTGCCTTTCCTTTTGTATCTCATCACTAATCCTGTACATTGGGGTTTGATGATTACAATGGAAGTAGCTTCTATTGTGCTGGATTATTTACCCCTATATAGTCCTAAAAAATTATCACCTATAATTGGATGTTTTAAGACCTATTAAACTCCATTTTGGTGATTTTGAGGACCAAATGACCATTATGCTTGATCCCTGTGACCCAATTCTTCTTTTCCTGCACCTATTCTCTGTCCTTGATGCCCTAGTAAAATTTGAGCTTATTTTTCCTGGGATAGGTCTCCAAACTCGACATGTCCTCGGGGCAAGTCACCAAACTTGACCTATCCCCAGTGTTTTGGGCCCGAATTTTTCTAAGCCCGGTATCAGGATATTCTCCTGAGGTTTTCAATTGTGGTAATCCTGGATCAAATTTGAATCCCAAATAGAGGGAGTAAATTATAAAAGGACCTCCTATCCCCTCATTTTCTATTAATCAATAATTCAATCAAGTGCAAGCATTTTGGCAATCAAGTCATCAAGGCTTCAAGAAAGCAAGAGCAATTGAGGATTTGGATTCAAGATTTGAAGGAAAGCATCCAATTCAATATCTCAAAGTCTCCATTTATTCATGATCCATCTAGTAAAAGGAAATATTCTCCAATTGCTGCAAGTTTCTCTCCCACGATGGCTAATTAGATGAATTTTCAATCAAGCAAGAATATTCATCCATCCTTCTCCATCACATGTGGTTATCAAGCATATATACATTCTTGATCTAGGAGTGGAAATCATAGATCCATGCATTTGTGAGGGTATCCTTATTTCTAAATCACATTACAAGGTTAACTCTTTGGATTCCAAGTTTAGACAAGCATCTTCATAAATTTGAGGGATCTCTATATCCATTCATGAGGGTTTTATGTAAGGTAAATCAACAATTTTCCTTTTTACATTATTTCCTTTATGTAATTTCTATCATATTTTAAATTTAATTCCTAAATAGGGGTTTGAGTGAGGAAAAACCCTTTTCCCAACCATTTCCCCTATTTTATGTGCACAAGAATAGGCTACAAAGTCATCAAAACTTTTCTAGGTAGTACAGGTAATAAATTTGCATATTTTGTGAAAGTTTACATTGGATGATAATTGGATACTACAGATGATGTTGGCATTCATGTTTTGTCACTGATGTTAGCATATGTTTCTTTGGAGGAAGAACATACTAGTTATTACTATTAGATAACTGAGAGGGGGGTGAATCAGTTAGGTCCAGTTATCCTACAGTCCCAAATTCTCCCAGATGTATATAACAACAATTTCAAACATATAAATCAACTCGGTGAAATATAAACTGTGATCTCAAACTTATCTTCAAACTCATCAACTCATCTGCCGAGTAGTTGTAAAACTATTACTGTGATTATCGATCAATGCAAATAAAGTAATGTCTAAAGGAAAATAACAATCCAAAATAATCATACACATTAACACAGATTTTTAACATGGAAACCCTGCTAAGGGAAAAAACACCTGTGACCGGTAACCCAAAATATTTCACTCTTCTAAAGTGAGCTCGGTTAAGAGCCAACCCTATTAAAGGTTACAATGCACAATGTTAAATGTGACCTGGTTAGAGGATTTATCACTAAAATTTCTCTCTTGACCAATCATTCACTATGGGGTAAACAAGAAAACACTCAACACTCATTTGAATGTCATAATAAAGACTGTTAAGTCCTACTTGGTTAAGAGATTTATCTGTAACAATGGTTAAACTGATACAGTAATGATCTGATTCAAATACAACTATGTTTGCAGATTTTCAGATCTATGCTAAGTACAATAATATCTCTGATCAATTTGTTCACTTTAGTTCCTCTTATTCTGCATACTCTGTTCTACTCGGTAAATGCTCTTTCCTCTATCACTCGGTGTTCTCTGTAGAATTTCTCGATTCTCTCTTCAATGAGTTTGATCAGTCATGCATGAATTTTTGCATGTCTGTGCATCATCATCTTAATGATTCTCTTGTCTCTTATATAGACATCATAACACATTTAATTTCTATCCTTTAGATTTTTTGGCTTAATCTCCATCGTTGACTTTTCCACTTAAACCTTCCTCGACAGTTGTGTCAAAAACACATTTCAATCTTCTTCGTCCGATCATCCTTGAATTTTCATAGTCGTTTGATCATCATAACAAACCTTATCAATTACCTCAGAATCATCAATTTTCCAGCTCATCATTTTAGTCGGCCTTTAGTTTGTTTTTATTTCTCGGTCAATACTGTGATGTGTCAGTGATCCCTAGATCGGTTAACAATGTTCTCGGTATACACTATATTTACTCAATGTTCACTGTTACTCGATATATACAAAACTCTTCAGTTACCGACCACATAAACTTTATTTGTTCCAGATCTTTAACCCATAATAGATCTTTGTTACCATAATGATAATTAAAAAAAGTTGACATCAATGACATTACATTAACTAATTAATGTCTATCATCACATTTGTAAATCGGTTGATGATCAACAAAATGACTTCAAATATTCAATCAGTTGTAGTTCATCAATCTCTCCTTTTGGCATTGATGGAAACACAATATGAAAATGGCATGAAATACCAAACTTTTGTTCTACAACTATATGCAAAATGTTGTAGCTCTCCCTAGCTTGGATATATAATATGTTTTAACATTAAAAAAACTCACCATTCAGACTCTCCCTGTAGATATGACTCTTTTGTGCTTGATTATTCTCTCTCTGTAGATAGATATGTCATTTCTCTCCCTTTTTGTTTTCTCCTTTTCTCCCTTCCAGTGGATAGATATTTCATTGAATCTTCTCTCCCTTTGACAACAATGCCTAAAATAAATATACAAATCTTTATTAGCCAAAAATTATCTCTGGTTTTTGATGTAGTAGTGTAAGTACCTTGCAGTATACTGATATGCTATTGTCAGTCCAGTTTAGCTTTTCATCAACATGATTGATATTTTGATTACATGCAGGTTGATGCAACCTTCTAGTCAGCTTAGTGATTGATAGACAAGGGACTAACCCCTAATCTATTCCTCAAGTACTCAAATGTATCCTTTGGTAAGGGTTTAGTAAATATGTCAGCTAGTTGTTCTTTTAATTGTACATATTCCAATGTAACTTGCTTTTCTTGTACTTGTTCCCTCAAGTAGTAATATTTTATAGATATATACTTTGTTTTTTCATGCATCACCAGGTTCTTTGAAATATTTATGGCACTAGTATTATCACAATAAATTACCACTGGTTCAGTGATCTCTTCATTCATTCCTTTCAAAATTTGTTTTATCCATGCAATGTTTGAACAATTTGCAACAACAACAACATATTATGCTTCTAAAGTTGACTGAGATATGCATCCTTTCTTTTTACATATCCAAGTAACTAATCTTTCTCCCACAAAGAATGCTCCACCAGTAGTGCTCTTTCTATCATCAATGTTGTTAGCCCAATCAACATCTATGTAAACTTTCAGTTCAAATTTGCCTTCTCTCTTGTACCACAATCCATAATCTTCAGTGTTCTTCAAGTATCTAAAGATTCTCTTTACAATAGTCATGTGATTCTTTAGGATTAGCAGAAAATCTTGCTACAATTCCAACTGCATGTGCAATGTTTGGTCTAGTGTGTACATACATCAATTTTCCAATCATAGATCTGTACAATGTCTTATTTACCTCATTTGTCATATCTTCTTTTGTCAATTTTCCTCCTATCACCATAGGTGTTCCGACTGGTTTTGAATCTTCCATTCTAAATGTCTTCAATACTTCCTTGATGTATTTGGATTGAGTAATGTAGATGCCTTCATCCTGTTGTAAAATTTGCGAGCCAAGAAAAAATTTGATCTCTCCAAATATTGACATTTCAATTTCTTTCCTCATTTCATCAACGAATGATTTGCAGAAGTTATCATTTCCTCCAAATATAATATCATCAACAAAAATTTCAGCAATAATAATCTTATCATCATTTCCTCCTTTCAAATACAAATTGTTGTTATCACTTGTTCTAACAAATCCAATACTGATAAGATAGGAGTGTAGTCTTTCATATCATGCTCCTGGTGCTTGTTTCAGTCCATACAATGCTTTGTGTAACTTACATACCATGATTTTCTTAGTAGGATCAACAAAACCTTTAGGTTGTTCAATGTATACCTCTTCTTCTAGTATTCCATTCAGAAATGCAGATTTAACATCCATTTGATATACTTTGAATCCATTTGATTATTAAAAGAAAGGAACATATGAAAGCTGAGGATGAATTAGATAAAGCTATTGAAGATGAAAATAAGATATTCTCATGTAACATGGTCGCGAGGAAAGCATTGATTAGTGCACTTTCTGAAGGTGAATTCACATAGGTAAAAGACTTAGATTCTGCACATGAAATTTGGACAAGATTGGAAGCACTATATGAAGGAGATAAATTTACAAAACATGCGAAGTTATAGAATTGGAAGGAAAAGATGGAAAAATTGAAAATGAAAGATGATGAGAACATTAGAGCATATTCACAGAGAATTACTGAAGTTGTTATTGGCATTAGGAACTCTAGAGTTACTTACAGTGAGGAATAAGTGATTGTGAAAATTATCAGATCCCTAACACCTGCATATATAACTAAAGAACAAGATATAGAAAATATTATACCTTTGACACCTAACTTCAATAGAGAGATGTTGATTGGGAAACTGACTACCTTTAAGGCCACAGAATTGGGAGATTATCTACCTAAAGTTGAGTCAGCATTCAAGGCAACTGTGCATAGAAAAAAAAAGACCTTATCAGGAATCGCAAGCACCAGAAATAATAACTTGAGAGAAGAACTTGGAGAATATGTTGATGAATGGGAACAAATACAAGAAGAAGAAAGGAAGCTAGATGAAGTTTTGGCCCTGACTGCAAGAAGAGAAAAGACTGGTAAGGGTAAATTTGAAGGAAAATTACCTTTGAAATGTTTTTTATGCAACATGATAGGTCATTTTGCATCTCGATGTCCTACAAGGGTTCCAAAGCATAAACCTAAGTTTTACAAATATAAGTATCCAAAAGACAAGTAATGTTATTATTCTAGTGAAGGTGTTTCTGATGATGAAGCTGTTGACTATGATGAGATTGGATTTATTGCTATTAAAGATGATGAACCTTTACATAAAGAAAAAGCCCTACTATCCCGTCTTGAAAAGAAATCTAAATGGGTTATTGATAGTGGTTGTTCACATCATATGACTGGAGATAAAAATAAGTTTGTTTGTCTGAAAAGATATGATGGTGGTGGTGTAAGATTTGGTGACAATACTCCTAAGCTTATCATTGGAGTTGATCTATTTCTCTAGATGGAAAAACTAATACTAATAATGTATTTCTTGTTGATGGACTTAAGCATAATTGTTGAGTGTTGGACAACTAGTGGACAAGGGTTATCAATTGAAATTCATTTATGGGAAATGTTCTATCAGAAGTAAGGCAGGAGACCTAATCACATTTGGTACTAAATCTAGAGACACAGTATTTGAATTGAATACATTTGAGGCTTCTTGTTTTATTGTGAAGTTTGATGATAGTTGGCTATGGAATATAATATTTTTTCATGTTAACTTCGATAATATTGTGAAGGAAAGTATGACTAATGCAATAAGAGATCTACCTAAGATTTTGAAACCATCTAACACTATGTGTAGAGAGTGTGTTATGGGGAATTAGACTAGAAGAAGTTTTAAAAGAAAATATTACTCTGCAAAAGGGATGTTGGATCTGGTACATACAGATCTATGTGGTCCTACAATAAAAAGATCTTACTATGGTGAGAGGTATTTTATACTTTTTGTTGATGATGTGGGTTACATACTTAAGAGAGAAATCTGAGGCATTTGATAAATTCAAGATATTCAAAGAAAAAGTTGAGAATGAATCAGGCTTGAAGATAAAATGTCTGAGATCAGATAGAGGTGGTGAGTTTACTTCATAATTCTTTAATACCTACTACAAAGAGCATGTAATATACGAAAAAACATATTCTCCTAGGACACCACAACAGAATGGGATAACAGAGCAAAGGAACATAACAATATTAGATGCTACCAGGACTATGTTGCTGGAAGGAAATGTATCACATGTTCATTGGAGAGAAGCTGTTGGTACTATTGTGTACACCTTGAACAAAATTCAAATAAGAGAAGGTACAAGTAAGAATCCTTATGAATTATGGTTTAATCATTATCCTACTGTAAAATATTTTAGAATATTTGGAAGAAAATGCTATATCAAAAGAGATGATGAGATAGGGAAGTTTGATGCTATAAGCGATGAAGGTGTTAGGAATAACATTCCACAAGCACAACTGAGGGGGGGGGGGTGGTGAATCAATTGTGATATAGAATATTAAACTTTAAAATTTATAAACCAAAACTACAATGCAAATGAAAACACAGTAAATGCCAACACAATAACATAATAATTGTTGTCAAGGAAACCATGGTAAAGGTAAATCCCTAGTGGGAATTAGTACCCACGAATAATCAACTGAGAGTATAGTATCCTTGTTAAAAGATTTAGCCATGTTAGGACTTTATTATAACATTACAGTACACAGTCCCTGTTAGGAGACAGATCCTGTTAGGAGTCAAGAAAAGTAGTAGGCTCACTGCCTAGGCACACTCCCCAAAGAAGGTTAAATCCACCCTCAAGGATTCACAATTTGAACAGGTGTATATAGGAAATATACAATCTAGTGAACTGTCTGATAGCAATTATCTTTGCCTGGTTAGTTCCAATGAAGTATCTTTATAACAAACTATGCTCTACATCCAGCAGTAAAATAAGCCTCACAACTTTCACTTCTCTTCCTTTTCAATCTCCACCACATCTTTCCAAAAGAAAAGATCTCACATATATACCCTTTTACAATAATTCATTAGGTCGGCCAATTAAGCTTTCCTAATACACAAATAATTAATTAAGTTGGCCAATTAGGCTTTCCTAATATAAAAATAATTGTTTAACCCCTTGCTAAGATAAAAACAATACCTATAACAAGTAAACATAAAATAAAATCCATCAGTTATACTCCAAGATCTGCAATCCACGCTCACAATTCATAATACACACTACATGTCTGAAGTCGGCCACCAAAATAGGTCTCCTCTAGAATACACGGCACAACTAACATCACCAACATGCTCATGAAAATCGATCAATACCCAAAGTTCCTCAATATGTCCTCTGTCATCTAGTAAGCTTGCATCACCTGAAATATCTTCACCAGTAAGATATACCCAAAATATAGAGACTTGCTCTGTCAAGCATCACAATTATAGTCCAAAAACTTGTCTTCATTAAAACAACTGTAACATCATCAATATGAAACATAAAGCCAAGAAACCTTAGGAATAAATTCAACACACATTCTTCTTCATATAAACAACTTTGATCATTCTAAAACATGTGTAGAATGTCTGTACACTTCTGCCAGTCAAGTAACCAATTTGTTCTCTCCATAGAAACATATGTTGACATCAGTGACAAAACATGAATATCAACATCATGAATAGTAGCCAAATTTGATATCATCCAACAATCTCCCCCTTTGGAATTGATGGAAACATATGGGAAAATCCATCAACCCAAAATTACTCTCTCTCATTACAATCTTCTCAATATCCTCAACACAAATCTCCCCAAAATAGTAGGGATTTTCACATAGAATCTTTCCCCCTTTGGCAACAATGGTAAAGGGTGCCATAACTCTTCTGTAAGGTGTAGTTTTTTGAAATCTTCATGACCAATAGCCAGGTGCAAGATCACCCAAATTTTCTCTAGTGTTCTTGTAATCACTCCCCCTGAGGAATAGATCCATACGTCAAGTCCAAAAAATGATATAGCTCTGAAAGCCACTAGACTGATTCATATCTGCATCAATTAATTATCACAAGGAGGGGCTCTGACCCGAAGCATGCTTATGAGATATTCAAAAGCATCTTTTGGAAAAGGTTTTGTAAATATATCTACTATCTGTTCCTTTGTGCTAATGTATTCCAGTTTAATCTATTTCTCTCCTACCTTCTCCCTCAAGAAATGATATTTAATAGAAATATGTTTAGTCTTTGAATGCATAATAGAATTGTTCGACATATTCACTGTGCTAGTGTTATCAAAATGGATAACCACTTGTTCTTCAAAAATTATTCCGATGTCCTTCAACATTTGTTTCATCCAAACAACTTGTGTGCAATTTATTAAATACATGGCTATTTAATAATTAAGGTTAAAAAATTGATATATTAAATACATGGCTATTTAATAATTAAATATTAATTAAATGCCTATAATTAAATAATTAATTTAATTATTAACTTTCAATTTAATAATTGATATTTAATAAATATTAAATCCAATTATTGTAATTAATTGTGCAATTGAATTATTAAGTATTACTTTAAGTTGCATTATTGGTTGATTTATTTAAATTGAAATATTCTCATGCATTTTCAATTATGACTTTGTTTTATATTATAAAGTTGAGTTGTGCATTGTTTTAAGTGAAATTGAAAGTAAAACATTCTTTTAATTTTAATTAGATAATTAATATTCTATTAGGGTTTCACTTTTTGAAAACCTAATTTCCTGGTTTTTTATATCTCTGAATTAAAAGCCATTTTGGAGGTTGTTCAATCAGGGAGAAGGAGAAATCAGGTGATTGGAGATTTGTTGAAAGCTTAAGAGTATTTTGGATTCATGATTGCTTTGGATTTGAATTGGATCTTCTCATTAGTTACTAAGGTAGGATCTTGATCTTGTTAATTCTAGCTTCCAGATCCCTGTCTTCTATGCATCTGGAATGCTTGGATCCTATCTTTGAATCTTCCTTGGTTGTTATTATGTGTTTTTATTACTTAAAATTGGAAGAACATGTTATTGGATCAATTCTATGGTTTTTCCTTCATGATTGCATGCCAGATTTGTGTTTTGGGCTTAAGGGTTTTATTTAATTGTCTTGGTAGTAATATGGGCATCAGGGTTTTCATTTGATATGATTTAGTTTTCAAAACTTCCATGAGGGTTTCAGATCTGTGAAGATGTTTTCCTTTGTGAGAAATTTATGATATTATTGCTAAATTGGATATTAGCCTTTAGATCTATAGATACCCTTCACCTATATATGAGAATCATACCTTTACCAGGTTCTTGTCCAAACCCTAGATCTAGATCTACATGGAAACAAAACAATAGAGGTTAATTGCATGTAAGGATTTCATTTGAAAATTAATATTAAATGCTCATCATTTTCTTATTTAAATCAATTGTTTGTTTATAGAAAAATCCTTCTATATTATTCCTTTAGAGCTATTTGATGAAAATATATCTCTATTATTGGAAAAATAGATTTTTATCAATTTATTGTTTTTGATTACAGTAACAACACGTTTTGAAGGGACCCCAAAACCCTTTAACATAGAAAAAGAAAGATAAGCATTAAGAAACCAAAAAAGAAGATATCTGTCAAAGACAAAGATAGAAGACCAAAGAGGGTTAACACCCCAGATTTACAATACAAATTTTAACCAAAACAGAAAGAAGCAGAAAACAAAAAAGAAACTTCCAACAACTCGACCAAAAAAGATCTTCCAGCACACGACGCAGTCCAGCTTCTTGGAGCACTTCTCAGATTCAACCATCTGGTTTTCCATAATCTGGATTTCCACCATCTGATTTTCCATGTTCTGGATGGAATCCCAAAGATTAGTTAAGTCTTTGACTTGAGCTGTAGCCTTCTTTCTTGTGTTGGATTTAGTTCTAGATCCTGGGCCAGATGTCTGGATGTCCTATTTCCCATCATCCTCCAGATTTTCTCTGTCATTGCAGTTCCCTTCCAGTAGGGTATGCAGAGATTTCAAATTCTTGATAGAAGCTTCCATTCCTGATTTGATGGTAGTAGTTAGCTTCCTCAGCATGGTGTTATTGTTATTGGTTTTCTCAATGATAGGGTTGATCCTAATGTCAATCATTTTTCTAGTCTTATCCTTCAGCTTGACAGAATTACCAGTTACCTTATAAAAAAAATCATTACCTTTCTGATACATCACTGCATCATTCCTCATTTTGTCCATTATCTCCTCTAGGAGATTATTTATTTCTTCAAGGTATTTACACTTAGCCCGCAACTCCTGAATATCATCTTGAACCCATTTATCAATATTGTATCCATACATAGCTTTGTTTATGGCTGCCTGAAGATGGGAGATGTTGAAAAATCTTTTAACCTTGAAGTCTTGATCCCAGAGGTCTTCAAAGCTCCTGACTTTTGTTTATTATCATTCTCTTCAGCAACCCCCATGGGGCTCTCAGGAGGAGTAGAGTTAATATCACAGTCAATATGCTCATTCTGGTCCTCTTTCTCAAGATCAACAAATATTTTGTCTCTTTGGGTCTTTCCAAACTCTTCCAGATTATCCCTAGCCATATTCTCCTCTGCCTTTCCTATCTTATCAATTTCATTTTCCTCTATTTCTTTTGTTTCTGTATTGGCCCTGTTCTCCAACATTTCATCATTCCTCTTATTTGGGTCCTCCCTATCATCCATCAACTTATTCTAATTCTTATCAATACATTTTTCCACCAGGTTGTCAACTTGTTCAATTATCTCCTCAAAGATAGTATTATACATTTCCATAGTCTCCTTAGTAGGAAAAGCACCTTCCTCACCTGTATGCTCAGTATATTAGGGTTAGCCTTCTTAGATTCCTTTCTGTTATTCTTCTCCCCATCTTTGATGGCCTTGTCTTCAGAGGAGACCTCCTCCTGGTCATTTTCAGTCCTCATACCTTCCACATCATCGAAAATGGAAAGCGTGATGTTAGCTTTTACTAGGCCTTTGAGGCCTTTTTTGTTTGTGGCTCTATCATCCTTCTTACCAGACAATAACTCCACTATATTTCTTTTAACATTATCAATCTGCTTAGGGAGAGGCTCAAAAATGTGGTTTTTAACATAGTCTACAAGGAGAATGATAAGCCCCTAATGCAGAACAGGGGTCACCTTAATTTTAAAGTCCACAATGCTCTGGTTGAGCAGGCTAACTAGGTAAAATGGGAAAGAAACCCTAACATCATGTCTAAAATGATTGGAAAAGCACAAAATAGTAATTGTAGACTTTGGAGTACCTACCATCTAGCGTGAAATATTCCATTATCACTCTGATAACAAAAGTCCAGATGTGACTGATGTTGGAAAGGTTCACATAGTCCAGGTTGCCTTTAACCAACATAGCCTACTCCTCATCAGACTTGGGAAAGGTTTTGTAGGCTTTGTTTCCCACTTTCTTGCCTTTGATGAAATGCATCCCATCTAGAGGGAGCCCTATAATCTCTCCCAAGAGCTCTAAGGTTAGGGTAAAATATTTACCCAAAATGTTAACTTTACCATTCCCCCACCTAGAAAAAAGCACCTTTGTGATCTCCTTGTCATTACCATGCAGATGTTTAAGGTATTGATGCACTTTGCCCTTCTTAAGTTTTCTTTGGACGTCTTTCTCTTTCACCCATTTGCACTTAGTTGGCTCCTCTCTTTTTAAGTCTCCACACATAGCTTCATCTTCTTCAGTGATGTTGGGGTCAGAAAATTTCACCAACTCCATATCAACAATTTCTGAGAGTCTCAGACAATAACCAGAATGGTTCAAATAATTGAGATTATGCATTAACTGTCTCTTAATGACCCATAAAGCATGTGGCGGCAGAGGGTCATAATTTTTATTACTCTTCCCTTGGAATTTCACCTTCGTCATACTCCACATCTGAGTCCCATCATACTTTGAGATCAGAATTATTAATAAATCCCACCTTGTGATTAATTCTATCATGATTAATTTATAGGTTTATCTCATCAATTATCTTTGTTGAGTCATGCCACTTGTGAGTGATGTCACTTCTAACTCCCAGGTTAGCCAACCTATCCCCCACTTGGTTGGTTTCATGATAATTGTGGGTAACATGAAAGGCAATGAATTTCAAAGCCACTTCATTAATTTTATCAATGATTTTCCCGATAGTCCAGGACACCTTGTTGTTACCTTTATTATTATTGATGATGTTAAGGGAATCACCTTCTAGCTAGACTTTTTAAAAATTCAACTCTTCTGCCAGCAACATCACATTAAGAGCAACCATTGCTTCGACTCTATGATTAGATTGCACTCCTAGGGGAGAAAAAATAGGCCCAATACAGGTTCCTTTCCAATCTTTGATTATTCCTCCTCCTCCAACAATACCCGGGTCACCTTTTGATTCCCCACAAAGTTTACCTTAACCCAATCAGCTGGGGGAGAGGTCCAAGTAGCGATTTCTCTCAAATGTTTGGAATTAGGATCCAAAATGATGAAATGCCAATCTTTGGTGTCCCCAATTATCTTGGAAAAATTATTATTACTTGAAGAAGTGAAGTTTTCTTCTAGCGCTCTACAGATTTGGCTACCAACAACTTTTGGGCTGGAGTGTTTCTCCCTAAAGATTCTATTATTTCTTTCTTTCTAGATACACCAGCAGAAGTGGGGAGGAATTAAGATCTAGAAGTCTGTAGCAATAATGTTCTGGGAGGGGTTACACCATTGTTTGACAAAATCCTACCAAAGGAAAGGAAAAAACCAACATAGATTCCATTTCCTAAAGATAATTTCCTAAACCTTTCAGGAGAAGGAGCAGTGTAACATTATGTGATCACAAGTTTCAGCTTGTTCCATAAAAAGAACACATCTATTAGCGAGATAAAATCCCCTTTTATAAATATTATCAAGGGTAAGAGGTTTATTATGAATTAAGAGCCAAAAAAAGAAGTTGATTTTAGGAGTGAGATGATTCTACCAGACATAAGAGCAGAGAGGTCTCCCCTCCCTCACAGTTAGGATATTATAAGCAGAAGCCACAGAGAACTTACCATCAAGACAAGGGTCCCAAATAGTACTATCCTAGGAGTTTTCTTTGATAAACCAGGTTTGCAACTCATGTTGGAGGGAAATAAATCTTCCATCTATGTCACCTAGGTTCCTTCATTTATTTTCTTTCCAGTAGTCTTTAGCCTTGGTCCCAAAAATTTCCCTGCATCTGTCAATCACCTGTATGCACTCTTGATTGACAGATAAAGGCTCCTTTTGGATCCACTTATCATCCCATAAGTCAATTGTCCTTCCATCTCCCAGCTTCCATCATTGACCTTTGATGATAAAATATTTGGACGAGCTAATACTATTCTAGATACTAGATTAATGCTAATATCAATATTTATGTAATCCTCCAGAGTATTAGAATTAAAGAGGTATTTATTTCTTATATTCCCGTTCCATTATTTTTTTTCTCCATAAGTTCTCCAAATTTGTTTAGCCAGGAGGGCCTTATTGACATTTTTTAATGATCTTAGACCAAGACCTCCCAACTTTTTTTTGCTTACAGACATTTTTCCAGGCCACAAGGTTGAGTCTTTTCTTATCTTCTACCCCTGACCAAAGGAACATTTTTTGGATTTTCTCTATCACCATGGAAAGTTTATGAGGAATCTTAAAGAGACTCATAGCATAAAAAGAGAGATTTGAAGCGTAGATTTCAATAGTTGGAGCTTCCCAAAATTTCTTAAAAGTGCTCCTTTCCATCTAGCAAGCTTGTTATTATATCTGTCTATGATGGAGTACCAAAAACTGTCAGGATGTTTAGAGCAAAGAGGAAGCCATAAGTAAGAAGAAGGGAGACTGCCAATATTGTAGCCTAAGATCTTAGATATCTTATTCTATCTCTCCAAAGGGGTATTAATGAAGAAAATTAAACTCTTCATCTAGTTGATAAGTTGGCCAGAAGCTGTAGTGTAAACAAAGAGGGCTTTATTCAAGTTTCTATCTTCTTTAATAGTAGCCTTCCCCATAATAAGAGTATCATCCACAAATTTCTCGTGAGAACAAGTGGTGTTGGAATAAGAAGGGCGGAGGCCAGTGATATCACCCTTTTCTACTAGTTTATTAATATACCTTCCTAAACATTCAACAAGAATAGAAAATATGATTGGGGAGATTGGATCACCTTGTCTTAAACCTATAGAAGGTTTGAAAAAATGAGAAGATCCACCATTAAAAATAACAAAGGAGGAAAAAATAGAGATCAATTGGGTAATAAGTTTTATAACCCCTTTATCAAAGCCAAAATAATTAAGAACTTTCTATAAGAACTGCCAGTCAACTCTATCGTAAGCCTTATATAAATCCAATTTCATCAAGAAGCCTTGTTTTTTAGCTGCTTCTAGAGAATGAATGTTCTCATGAATGAAAATTATGGAGTCCAGAATTTGTCCTCCAGGGACAAAGCCATTTTGCTAGGGGGAAATAATATTCAGGAGAATGGACAATAGTCTAGAAGTGAGAACCTTTGAAATAATCTTGTACAAACAATTACAGAGGCTGATAGGTCTAAATGTGTCCACCGAGTTTTCTCCCTGATTTTTAAGGATCAAGACCAAGAAAGTTGCATTGAGCTCCCTTAGGAGGATTTTGGTGCTAAAGAAATTGTTAACTAATGCCTGCACATCTTTTCTGAGGATGTCCCAAAACTGCTAGAAAAATAGCATGGGAAAGCCATCAGGACCAGGAGATTTCTCCCCTTCAAAGGAAAAAAAATGCTCTCTTAATTTCCTTGTTTGAAGGGATCGATTGGTGGAATTTGTTTGTTGGAGAATGACCCCCCTCATTTTCCATAGACTCACTAGTATCATTTTTTAGTCTTTTTGGGGAAGGCTCCTTTTGTTCATTGGCTTGATCCTGGGCTTGGTTTTTATGGATTGAGGGACTGATATTATTCTTAATCTCTGTAGTTTCCTTAACTATTTGGATATCTAAATCTATCCTTCCTTCATCTGATTCTTTTTGGTCATTGTCCTGCTTATTCTTTGTAACATTAGATTCATCTCCCTCCTTATTATCAGCTTGAAGGCTTGATCCATGATTGATTTTAAGTTTTTCATTCAGATTAGATTTCTCCTTCCATTCTTTCTTTGGCTCCCGTTGTTTTCCTTGATTACTTTTCTCTTTCTGCTATTTTAATGGGCATTGTTTTGACTAGTGTCCCACTTTTTTACAAGAGAAGCAAGAAAAGGGTACAGATTCATATTCCATAGGTTGAATATGATTACCCAGCTTTGAGTTGATTGAAATGACCTCAGGAAGGTCCGCATTTTTGTGTATATTTACACAAATTCTAGCATACACCAGCCTAGACTTAGCAGCCGTCATTGGGTCTATGGAAAGGAGTTCTCCAAAAGTCCCCGCCAGACCCATAAGGACATCTTCATGCTAGTAATCCATAGGAAGAATTGGAAAATGAACCCAAATAGGGGCAGTTTTGAATAGGTCTGCATTCAAGTCCATATTTGTCACACATTTTTGGAGAGCCAATGATGATTTTCCAAACATCCAAGGGCCTCCACAAAGCACCTTTGAAAGTTCTTCCATACTAAGACAAAGGAGAAAAAACCTTTTGGCATTGCCTCTATATCGACTTGCCCTTTGAGCTTCCTTTTTTGAAAAATAAATACTCTAACCAGGTCAATGTTAGGTATAGTTCTCATAAATTTACCTACCAGCATAAGAGCCATGTTGGATACCATATGGTCCACTAGAGGATCAGGTATTGAGATGTCAAACATGCCCTTACCAGGCTCAGAGATGTTGTTAATGTTGGGGAAAGAGGATTTTCTAGTTGGTTTAACCCCAAATAAAGACGACCAACTTCCTTTTGTGTGAGTCATAGCATAAATATTTCCACTACTACCAGTAGGGGAGTGCTTACCTACTTTAGATGTGTTTTATGGCCCACCTCCTCAGGAATGAGCTGCATCTGGGTCCTTGTCATCATCTTGTTCCTTTGTGGAGTCCTCACTTGAAGATCCTCCCACCTTTTTCTGGTCTCCTACCGCTGCAAGCGTAGGCGTGCTTCTAGTTTCGTAGTTCTCACCCAGGAAAGAATTCAAATTTCCTCCCGCTTGACCTCCTCCTCCGCCTCTCGCTCTCCCGCCACCCATTTTTCTCAATTTATTGTTGAAAAGAAATAATTATTATGTTGCAGGAGAAAAATACAGTTAAAAAAATATATTCTATTTGATGGAATTAAAAAAATATTTTCTATTTAATGGAAAAAATTAAATAAGAGAAAAAATAATAATAATGTGAGGTTGCTGGAAATTCACCAGCAAGTCTAAAAAAAATACAGTACTTTTAAAAGAAAAAAAATTGTTTTAAAAAATAATAATAAAAACAAGTCTCAATTTTTATTTTTAAATAAAAAATAAAAAATATTGATCCTTAGGTGCGGGGGCCACCACTTCCCCCACATGACGCATGAGGAGACCACAGGGCCCGCACGACTGCGGAATCCGTGCGGCTCCCAAGGGGACTACAGGGGCCCGCAGGCCGCACGACCTATGATACTCCCTTGAGGGAGTCTCCTATAAGGGAGAGGGAGGGGGCCCGATGGGATGTGACCCCGTGGGGACCACACCCCCCCCCCCCCCTTAATTTTTTTATTTAAAAGTTTTTTTTATTAATAGATTTTAATTTTAGATTTTAGTTTATATAAAGTTTTTATTATTATTATGTTAGTTTTATTATTATTAATAATTTTTTTTTATTAAGTTGTGATTAATATTGAATAAGTTAATATTATTTTAATTAATAATAGTTATTAATTAAGAATAGTAATATGTAATATTATTGTTATTAATATTAATTTTAGGATATTACTTTATTGATGAGTCACGTATATTTATTGTCGCCGGATTTAGAAAAGATATTGTTGGTTTAGTTATGAATTTGTTGAACTGATTTATTTATGTAACCATGAACTATTTTATTTATGTGATCATGATCTATTTGTAGTGGTCTTTTGCATGCTTGACTTGAACGCATTTTATAAGTATATAGACATTTTCAATAACTTTCATTCGTAGCTATGCATGAGTGTCTTTTACGTATACCGTCTTAGTCAAATTTGACTTTTATTATGATATGTATGCCATTGCATGCTTTGTGGATTATTTTTTATTATATCTAGGAACTACATTGACTTTAAGATATAAAACTAGAGGTTTTGGGGTTTCTATTTTCTTTATGGATCTTGTGTGCTTCAGTGTATGAGATATCAATTTTGGTCTCGATCTGTTTACCCAACCTGGTTTGTCTAATCTTGTCCTATGTGATTCTTTGAGAGTAATTTAAGTGGTTTTGGTTAATTGAGAATCAATAGCTCTTGTATGGGCTGGAACCAGTTTTGAGAGTTATGTATTTCCTTTTGATGTTCTTTATGATTTTTTGAGAGTGTACATTTGTATGATCGTTCCTGTTATTATGTGGGGAACTGGATTTGAGTTTATCTTTATTTGTACCCTTGCTAGATCTTTTTAGGATCTGTGAGCCTAGGGTAGGATACCTAGTTGTGTAGTAGGGGGTGACTTGCAATAAGCAGCGGGCCCCGCAAGTGGCTGATAGGATCACTTATTGTAAGTAATCTTAACAAGTGATAACATAATGATTGATTGGGGTTTTAAAATGAACTAATAAGATATGTTTCCTCACCCATGCTTGAGTGCTAGTATAGGCTAAGATGGAGGATAAGATGATACTTTCCACCTCGAGGGGTGTGTGTCTGGCATAGTTAGTGACTTTGCCTATTTCAGAGGTCATTGATACCATGTATGGTCACTTGAGTGACGGGGTCCAGTGAGACTACCAGGATGAAACTTAAGGGTTAGATGTATATGATGAAACCTTCCTATATCCAGCTTAGGTTATCCTACATGTGTCAGGTGCCTCTGGTATTGTGTAGATTCCTTGTTGTGTTTCAGAGAGCTTCTAGGATCTTCCTATGTGTTTCTTTGTGATGTCTTGTATACCTTTGATGTTACCTTCTTATTGTATACCCATGTTAGTGGGACTTATATTATCTCCTTAGCATGGTGGGAGTGGACCTTTAGTTCCATGAGGTTGGGTGGTAGTGCTTCTTTTACCATTTGAGATCTGACATTCTTCTTCATTCTTGGATGATCCTTGTTGCAGTTCTATCTTCTTATTCTTCTGGAGACTTGTTCAGTTTCATGAGTTGTATACTTGTACCATATGTGTATATTGGTTAATGTCCTTTCTGAGGATTTTTTGTATTGTTATGTATTATTGCATACCCTGGGCCTTGTGCTGTGGATGCTAATTCATGTTTGTATACCTTGGTATCAGTTGTATATGTGGTCTTATTATATGAGATGAATATATTGGATTTAGTTGATATATCTTTTATGTTATTTCTTTATTGTTGTTCTTTGTAGATTAGTTTTCTTAAGTAATTCTACGTCAAGGAACCCTTGACATTTGTAATCTATGTTTGAGTTGTATTTATGTGTATGTCATGTATCTCATTATGTTGCTTCCACATTGTTATCATTATTGTTTGTAAACATTCCTATCCTATTAGGATAAATAAGGACTGTTAGGTCCACCTTGTGAAAGGATTTGTACAATACAATTAAGTATGAAACTCTGTTAGGAGATTTGAAAAGGACTGTTAAGTCCACCCGGTTAAAGGATTTTGCTGATACACCTGTTAGGATGAACCAGTGAATGATATGCTATGCAAATCTGATTTCCTGAATGAGATCCTTTGAGATAATACCGATCACTTTAATGTGATAGATGAGTCTCTTCTATTCCTTTTACTATTGTAGCCTTCTAGTCAATCTATTGCTTCATATTCGCATGTATTCTCACTTCTCTTCTCTGCTACATTTGGATAAATAAAGTATCTTACATTTATATATTATCCAAATCAATTACCTTCATAAATTGGCTACTATGACATAAATTAATATCCAACAATAAGAACTAAGGTGGCCTGATACTAATACTTGGGTCCAGTAATCCACTCTGGTGATATACTGACACTCGAGAAATATGCTGACACTCGGGTGACATAGTAAACTGGAAATCTTTGGCACTCAGGTGACACTGGGTGCTTGGGTCACATTGATCACTCAGAGTTGGTATGCAACTTGGGTAACACTGGTGACTCGGGTGATGTTGTTTGCCACTATCTACTCAGTTGACACTACAACTGCTCAGGTTACACTTCAAGCTGCTGGCTCGGTCAACACTAATGACTAAGTGTTTTGGCACTAATTGACAACACGTCTTTCCATAAGGTCAAAAATACCCCCCTTTGGCATTAGTGACAAAAACACTTATCATACCAAAAGCTGATTAAACTTCTGATAAGTCAAAACTCCCCCTTACCATGTGCTTGGGTTTTGACAACTGCTCT